>WOGR01010221.1:0-11008 GCA_015342045.1 Leptinotarsa lineolata
GGAAAACTTTTTCTTCGATTATTCTTCGGATAAGGATTCTTGGGAAATTGTTTTCTCCAGGAAACTCTGACATCAATTTGGAATTTTTTGTTATGGAACTCTGAAAAAGTAATTTTTCTTGAAATCAAACTCATTATAGCGTCAGTTTTACCTACTTCAAAACTCTGTTTTGAGTGATAATTCAAAAATCTCTCGGAAAAAATTGATCAAAATTGATTCTAGAGTAAACACACTTTCGGATGAAAACCGTGAAAAATGTAAAATACTTCAGATTGGTAATTTTGAAAAAAAAACAGTACTTGCAATCAGAAAATTAAAGGATGCTACGACTAGCTTCTTGGCCTTGTGGTACTTCTCAAGTTGATTCTTCGTTGTGCCGTAACTAACCAGAATATCTGGTTTTTCAATATTTACATTAGGAAAGAAGTCTTTCCAAAATTAATCCAACTGAAAACATCGAATAGAAGCCAGGCAGCACAAGATGGCATGAAAGTTGGAAAAATAAAGTGAATGAAAAAACGAATAACAAAATATGCGGCTTCGACACTACCAAAGTCATGAGAAATAAATCTATTTTCAATTATGTAAAAACGAATCATTGAATTGAAAGATGTAGTATTGAGGTCATTGACATTCTAGTGTTGATATCATCGTGTTTGAGGATATACTCAAGTCTTCTGGATGAATATTGTCGGACATCTACAATAATCGGATGATCAAATTAAAAAATGTATTCATGGACTCTTTCATGTTCAACAAGGGATATTGTATTCTTGAGAATCTCATGTGCTCTGAAATTCAATCAGTAAAATACCAATTTAGATTCTATTTTTCATTCCCATTCTTTCCCACATCAATAAAAGCAGGCACCACTCTATCAAAATTGTAGGTGGAGCCATTCGTATGTTTCATATCATTTGTGTGGTGTTGGTCTAGAATATTTTGTTACTGCACTATTGCAAATTTTTTATGTAAGTATGTAAAATGTCTGAAAGACTTTCGAAATGAGGCATTCATGAAAATTAATTTTTACACAGCACGAAAGAAAAATTTGATTAAATTTCAAACGGTAAAAAAAACAATTGTTCTTCTACGGATAATCACTCCTGTTTCCCAACCAAGCATTTTGGAAAGAAATAATAAAGCTCTTCAAAATGTGTTGAGCAAATGTTTCATTCATTTGTTTGAACTTGACATAACATCTGACGATTTGATGTAATAATATACCTACATTTGGTGGATTCAAAAAGCTGTATTCAACGTAGTGCTTTTGCGGTTTTATCATAGTCGCAGTCAGTTGTGAGGGGCAACGCCAGACATACCTATTCATCTGAATTATGCAAAATTTTTGCGAATAAAATAACTGCTACAAATGCGGTAAAGAAGTTAAAATATTTGAACTTTAATTCGAAATGGATAACTGATGGAATCACAGAACATATACATGTCATCTGTCATTTAAATTAGTTTCAAATATGGATGTCTATACAAAATCAAATACATCGTATCTGGAAACCATCAAAAGTTTCCATAAAGAGTAAAAGAGAGTTCAGTGTTCATGAAATTTTTATGAAAGACTACCACCAAACTTTATCCGGAAAATGAGGTTATATGACCCTAACAAATGTTACTATCTATCTTATAATAGCACTAATGAATGGTTTCCATGTGAGGTAACAGAATGCCGTTCTTCCACTCAACAGAGTTTGAAAAACATTATGAAATATGGCGTTTCATTCGATTATTTCAGAACTAATTATTATTGGAACTCAATGATATGTATGTATGTTGACATTTGATTTGAACATAAATTATTTTTATTGAATTCCCGAGTTTAACGAATCGCTGTTAATGGTGGGACCCGCCACGACTACAACGACCCCGGTCGATCGTGGCTAAAGGAGCATTTTGATTGTTGTAAGCGTTTAGCGGAACGCAGGGTAAGGGCACAGAATATGTAGTTAAACTATTCTGTGGTAAGGGTAACCGCTGTTTTATCGTTTTGTGCCTTGTGCCACGTCGCCACGTGCCACGTCACAGTAGAATGCCACGTCACAGTTGGATGCCACGTATGCATGTGCGGCATATTGGATTATAGAAATTTTAGATTTTGAATTTTCGTGGAGGTACCTTACGACTTTCAAATATAATTCCATATTTAAGATTTCCGTTTTTTATTTTTTTGGATTAGTGAAAATAGAATATATGGAATTGGATCACTGCTTCTTCTGGAAGAAGCAACTTCAGCAATGGAATTTTACTCGGAGGTAAGATGAGGTATCTTTTTCAGTAACTTGAGATTGTATTTGATTTGAATACAGAAGGCGGCATTATTTTTGGTTTCAACTATGCATTTTTTAAAAACTTAATACCCAGCTTGAAATGATTCAATATAATCAAAACAATGTTTCTGTACCAAGAGAAAGAAATGTTAGAGTATACTAATTTCTTATTTACATTCATAGATGCAGAGTATTTGAAAAGATGTGATGTTGAAAATTAAAACTGATCTCCTGGTTATACTTTTTCCATTCCATTAACCATTTTTTATTTTCAAGAGAAAAATCTGTTTTATACACATTACATTGATTTGTCTTTTTAGCTCTGTAGCTTTTGAGTTATAGCTCATCTAATACAAATACATTGTTCGAAGACTATAAAAGTATACATTTGTACATAAGATGATAATAACAAAAGCTAGAGGAACAAATAGAAAGACCTA
Organism: Leptinotarsa lineolata; assembly: GCA_015342045.1. Lineage (NCBI taxonomy): Eukaryota > Metazoa > Arthropoda > Insecta > Coleoptera > Chrysomelidae > Leptinotarsa > Leptinotarsa lineolata. The sequence continues at coordinate 2,723 of WOGR01010221.1, forward strand.
GAAGAAACAATGGTTCTTGTGCCCGACTAAAGTAAAAAATACTCCTTAAGTCGGTCAGTTGGGAAGCCAAGCTTCGACATTGATCGCTGACCAAGATTTGTTCTCTATCTTTTATTGCAAGGCAACTAGTTGAAACCTGTCAAAAAACAAAGCATTCGTGAAAGTGAAGGTGAAATCGCCTTTACTCATTCGGGTTTGTCTTTCAAGGAGAGTTGAATCTAGAAATGCATTCTTGTTTCACTCTTAACACCACTGATGAGATCCGTGAAGAGTCAAAACAGTTTCAGCTGTTGGATCATGAATGCTTTGATTTTGAAATCTGGTTTCAACCAGTTGCTTTGAAGTGAACGAGAAAGAATCTTGTTCTGCAGTTGAATGTTGAAGCTCGGTTTTGCAACTTGACTGCCTTGGGTGGACTCATATCTTTGATATTCGTGGATTCAGTCTTCTGTCTATCCAACAGATGGCGTTTTCATAACGGGTGATGTCATCTCGCTTACTTATTCAATGTGTTGGATTTTACCAGATTTTTCAACAGCAAAAAGTTATCATTCAATTTCCTCATCTTCGATTAATAAGAAAATTATTTTCACAAATTATAAATATAGTCTCGGCCAAATTTAATGAACAGTATTTTTATAGTATTTTTTCTCAATAAATGTTTGATGTGATTATGTAAATTGGCATAACTTTTTCATTCACTTGCTCATTGTTTGCTGTTGATCTGGGAGATGTTCAAAGTTATTTATGACTCATTTGATACTGAATTATTACAGTACGACTTATCTAACTTTATATGCTGGTGCGATATAAACATTTTAATTGAATATAGGTGAATGTCATAAATTTACTTTTTTCCAAAGCAAAAATCCCGTGAATAGTCCATATAAAATCAGACAAAACTGGAAACAACAAATACAATCAAAGATTCCGGAATCACTTTTGACCTGAAAATTTCATTCAAACCTCATATCGCAAATGTTACTTCTAGAGCACTAAAAATGTTAGGTTTCTCTCATAGATCTGCAGAGGAGTTATCTCTCTCTCTTCCTTAAAAACCGTGCATTGTTAGATCAATAATAGTGTGGATATTGATATGCTCGAAACTTTTCAAAACAAGTCATTGGCGAATATAACTATAAAAAATTGAAGGGGTTTTTTAGGAGTGATTAATTTTTGGGAAAGAAAATTTTTTTGTATCAAGATGGAGTAGTAGAAAGCCAAAAACTTTCTTTCCCAAAAATAACTATAAAAGTATTGGATATTTTCCATGTGAATACTCTGGCTCATAGAAGATTAGAATCAGATCTCACACTAATTCGCAAAATGATCAATGGTAGCATTAATTCCTCGTTACTCATTGAACTAATGACTTTGAATGTGTATCCAGAGAGAACAAGAAGTACTGATATCTTCAAAGTACCCTTTAATTAGGTATACCAACTATGGCCAGAATGAGTCTATAGGTAGAATTTTGAGACTTGCACACACTTACAATGGGGATTTAGAAATTTTTAATTCTTCAGAATTATTCAAAAAGACAAAAGATTCTAACTGATAGGCCTAATTTTGGATTTCTTTTTTATATTTTTTTCCTTACATCTAGCTCATAGTCATAGTATGTGTAAATTTGTCAATTATTTTGTAAAAATTGGCAATGCCAATAATAAATAAATAAATGAACTCCTAAATTAACGATATTGATAATATTTCATCATTTTTTCTCTTCACATTTTATTCTGAAAATGAAACAGTATCAATTTGTAAAATCATCACAGATACTATATGAAGGTTGAGTGGAAGAACAGTTTTTTAAGAGATCGGTCTCTACAAATAGTAAACTCCGCCTTTTATTTACATTTATATTGAATTTTATTCAGAATAAAATATTAAAATATATTCTATCTCTGCATAAGTAATACAAAAACAACTGAATACAGACTACACATCTTACATCTTCTAAAATACTACTGATAATTGATACTGTAATGAAGTATCAGTATCGAGCATTAGGATTGACTTCGAAGTTTTAATAAACGACTATTAGATGGCGTAACTGAATGTGATATCATGATGCTCGTAACGTTCACCTTTTAGCTGAACCTTTCCTTGTACATCTGAGCAAAACTTACTTTTAAACTCATGAGCGCATAAAAAAAGCAACATATAATCAATCCAGCTTCAAAAAAACTGATCAATTTGGTTCAATAAATGACAAACAAGAAACCAAAGAACCTCTTTTAACATAAAAGTACTACAGTGTTGATGAATTTCTAACTGACTTACAAAACTTTTATTTTTATGTTTATTTATATGAAAAGATGTAACTGTGATACCTGTCTAATTCAGAAGGTGAATTTCTGTATATAACATGTAATTCCTACTTCTCTGCTTACACCTGACATGTTTGTTTTTATTCACTTTTTATTTAATGTGCATCGTGTATGTTATTTATTATATTATTATATTACTTTACACATATGGTCAGTGGGCATACTTAAAGACTGGCTATAAATCAAATCATATAAAGGAACAATTCGTTCAGGCCAGTCTCAACTCCCTATACTGTAGGTTAATGGACTGACAGCTATCAGAAAACAACTACTCCCCTGACTAATACCAAGAAGGGTGTTGGATTATATCCGACAGGTGTCAGTGTAGGAATCTTCACTGAATTATTTCCTGCATATGCTGTTGGTGATAAACTGCTGGAATCGATTTTCAATTATTGAACGGGCATACTTGCAGACAGGTTTCGGACTATTTGGCCTCTCGCCAGTGCAAGGTAGTGGCCATCATCAACGTAGAGGGAATTTTAACTATGGAATATCATCGACACTATGTTCTGATTCCATAGAACGACAGTTTTGTGATCAGTAGCCTATGGTCAACACTGTCAAAAGCCTTGGACAAGTCCAGATTGAGAGCTGTTGTAGCCTTTTTACTATTAACAGATTCAATTACCTTACATAGAGCTTGATAGTTAACTCAAGTAGTCGATTTCTTTCTTCTAAATCCATTCTGCATATCACTTAGAAGATTAGTATTCTCTAGATATGTGATCAGTCTATTTGTATATTATTTTTTTATAGATTATACTAACATTTGAAAGTATTGCACTAGACAACTTTGTTGAAAAATTTCGGAGCATCCAATGCAAAAATATCTCAAGAAATTCTTTTTACAGAATTTGAATTTGGATGGCATTTTATGGAGAAAATGTTTGCTACACCACTGGTAAAGTAAACAGTCTACTGAGTGCAAATTGTTTCTGTAGTAAAAACCACAATAGTTTTTATCTACCCCACTCAACAGTTTTATTTAGTATCCGAATCAAATTTTACTTAACTAATGCCTCCTATTCAACTATTTGATTTCACTGACTTCACTAAATAACAGTCTATATTTTCGCGAATATGATGGTATAAGTTTCAGAAATTATTTATACTTTGTAATCATTTCGCATATTCAAAAAAGAAACGATTTTTTTTTTGTTGAATAGCTTCTGGAATTTTTGAATGTGGATTGTTTCTGCTGTTGTAAAAATAAATATACGATTTCTGAATACAGTCATTAAGATAATTATAATCAGACGGAAGGAGATGTTGAATCATATTCATAGAATACTTGTGTTATTGCCTCTTTAGCACCAATCTGGATAATATTACAAGAGGAAGTTTTTTCAAGGACAAAACACAAGCACTATAGGAAAATCCCCAAGGCGCTCTAAGAGCGGTGCCTGTGCTTAAGTAGCAATTCACGTTCGATTTGAATCGCTGGAGAATAAATTCATTTGGAAAAACGTCCTCAGGAAGTTTATTCCACATAAATGCAGGTCTCCAAATGAAAGATTTCTTGAACAGTGAAGTTCAAGGTGTACTGAGTTGAACCTCAAAACGATGAGCAGCAACAGTCCGTCGCGTATTTCTGATATGTACTGCTCTTGGTGGAATCAAATGTGCCAAGTCACTCAAACACCTCCCGTGAAAGTATATAGAAAAAATACAAATGTCCAATTTTTCTTCGATGTTCCAGACTATTAAGGGTGCAAGTGATGCTCATGTCCCCAATCAGACGGATGTCCTTTTTCTGGATGGAATCCAGCAGCTTCAGTGTATGCTTAGTGGCGAAGCTCCATACATGAGAGCAATACTTCAAAGAAGGTCTGATCTGAGCTTTATAAAACATCGAAAGTTATTGAGATGTGCACAGTTTTCTGGTTCAGAACAGTGTTCCAAGCTTTTGAAGACCAGTCTTTGCAATTCCAGCGACATGATTGTACCAAGTAATGTTGGTGTCCATTTTAACTCCCAACAAACTTATCGAAGCAGAAAGCGGAATTGTCTGTCCTGACATTATACCCGGTTCTAAGACATTAATCTTTTCCTTCCTTTGGAAGTTTAACAAATTTTTTGTATATTTTCCAAAAACCAATATCTGCTGATAATATACCTCTTTCAATTTAATAGAGAAGTTCTTATGGAGAACCAAACAAAAACAAATATTGAAAGTTTTTGAATTGAAGTCCTTCTTAACTAATTGTCTAATTGTGATTTCAGTGTTTTTATCAGTTCAATGAAAGGAAAGTTGAGAAGTATCAAATCCTTTTTTGGGAAAGAAAGTGTTTGGCTTTCTACTACTCCATCTTGATACAAAAAATGTGGGAATCTTCCAAAAAATGAATCACTCCTAAAAAATATAACCCCTTCAATTTATCAAATCCTTGTTTCATAAAATATTTAGGAACAAACAAAATCCGGTCTGGTAGACTCGGGTAGTATATCAGGTTCCATTCGATCACGGCCTACCAGCCTCGATTTTGTTCTCTTCAATCATGACTCCGGCTTTGAAATTCTATGTTCATATATTATTTAGGAAAACTTTTTAATTAGAAGTATGTTGATGAATTACAGTGTATTTTTTCTATACTGTCTCAAAACAGTAACATTTTTATTCAAATTGAGTTTTTCCCTCATAAATGTTTTACTGCTAGTTTCATTTTGGAGAAGAGGGGGGAGGGAAAACCCAAAAATGTCTATAGGAATTATTTTAGTGGAGTAAATAGAATTGAAGTTTGTTTTTTTTTAGAATTTCTGCACAAGAACTGATGAGATTGTCGGCCTATAATACAGAATGAAACATCAACATGGAGATACACTTCTGGATACTGTAGGTGGTAGTATATTGAGGATGCAGATTAGTCACTTGGAATGTAGTTTCCTTTTTCATTGATGTGAATATTTCATCATCACCTTAGTGGGACATATTTTCCCATGTAAATGATTAAAATAAAAGTACATGAATTTGTTTATAACATTACTCTGATGGCCAATATTGTCACAGCCAATACATGCCTAATATCCTCTATTGTGGGAGTTCTTGGAGTGACTCTTATGTGTGCAATTCGATCCTTTAGTAAGAAAAAAATTATTGATTTTGATAATTTTTTCAGAAAAGCAGTTGTGAAGTGTTGAATTGCGAATATGTTTTATTTCTGAAATATAACACTCTATCTTATAAAATGAAATATGTGGGTCATACTGAAATACAATTTTGTTGAATCTGTCTTCAAATCGCAAGATATATGATTTTCTTTCAGAAAAATAGTTATGGAGTGTTGTATTGCGAATATTTTTAATTTATGAAAATTAACACTCGATCTTATGAAATGAAATATGTGGGTCATACTGAAATGAAATTTTGTTGAATGTGTCTTCAAATCGCAAGATACATGATTCTCTTTCAGAAACAAATGTGAGGTGCCGTATTGCTAATATTTCATATTCGTTATGAAATATAACACACGATCTTATTGGCATATGTGAGTCGTACTGAAATACAATTTGTTGAATGTGTCTTCAAATCGCAAGATTCTCTTTCAGAAACAGTTGTAAAGTGTCATATTGCTAATATTTTATATTTGTTATGAAATATAACACTCGATCTTATAAAATTGAATATGTGGGTCATACTGAAATACAGTTTGTTGACTTTTCGAATCGCAGGACACTGCGATTCGAAAAATGGAATATGTGGGTCTTACTGAAAGACAATTTGTTGAATGTGTCTTAAAATCGTAAGATGCATGATTCTCTCTCAGAAACAGATGTGAAGTGTTGTATTGCTAATATCTTATATTTGTTATGAAATATAACACTCTCATAAAATGGAATATGTGGGTCATACTGAAATACAATATGTTGAATGTGTCTTCAAATCGCAAGATATATGATTTTCTTTCAGAAAAATAGTTATGAAGTTTTGTATTGCGAATGTTTTTAATTTATGAAATATAACACTCGATCTTATAAAATGAAATATGTGGGTCATACTGAAATGTTGTTGAATCTGTCTTCAAATCGCAAGATATATGATTTTCTTTCAGAAAAATAGTTATGAAGTGTTGTATTGCGAATATTTTTGATTTATGAAATATAACACTCGATCTTATAAAATGGAATATGTGGGTCATACTGAAATACAGTTTGGTGAACGTGTCTTCAAATCGCAAGATACACGATTTTCTTTCAGAAAAAAAGATGTGAAGTGTGTATTGCTGTTATTTCATACTGAAATACAATTTGTTGAATGTGTCCAAAATTCGCAAGATATCGCACGTCCCGGAGAAAAGTGTGATAAATAAAAAAAAACAATTTCACAGGAGAACAAAAAGAAATTAACAATTTTGAAATGCTCATGGAAAAACTATATTGAATTATGCGAACACTTTTCAATATGTTTATTTGTAAAATGCTTGATAATATTTTGGAATGCATCCTTTCTTGAGCAAAAACTGAAGATCTTTTTTGTTTTCATTGAGTTTGATTACTATTATGAGCTTTTTCAAAGTCGGTAACCCTGAGTGACCAAGGTCCAGTTGGCTGCGTTTGGCATGAGCTTTTTGAATATCAAGAAGTATTGCTACGCTAGCGAATGAAGAGTTGATATTTTGAGTTATATGAGTGTTCAGTTCGACTAGAGCGTTTTGGGTTGAGTGTTCAGGTCTGAAGTCATGTAGATGTGAGGGAATGATGTGTGTTACTAGGAAGTCTATTGGTCATAAGTCTACCTAGGAGTTTGCCAAGACAGTTTAGCAGGCTGATTGGTCTATAAGATTGACTGAGAATAGTGTTTGCGTGTTTCCAGGCTATTGGAAAATAGGCATGTATTAAACATGCATCAAGGATATGTTTGAGGTGAGGAAGTATGGTTTCAGGGAAGTTTTTGAGGACTCGTCGGTTAACTGTGTCTGGACCTGGAGCGTTATTTTTACCGTGATGAATAGATTTGAGGATGTCATCCTCGCTAAATGGGGATCTTATAGGACAATTTGGGTCGAGGGGGATTTGACCGGGATGTCTGCCCAGCAGGGTAGGAATTTGTTGGTGGATGAAGTTCAAGTGTCGATTGCCGAAGGTGTTGTCAGTGGGTAGTCTGTAAGTCTTTATAAGGTCTTCGCGAGAGGCTTCTGCTTTTTCAGCAGGGTCGGAGATTATATTTCCGTCAATTGATAAGCGGATTGATAAGCGGCTGTCTGCTTTTAGTTTTTGTCCTGTCAGTATTTTAAATTTGTTCCAGAACGTTATGCCGTCTTTGTAGTCAAGTTTTTGTTTCTCCTCTATCCATCTTTTCTGAGTGAATTGGTTGATGAGGAGACGTGTTCGTGAGTTCAGTCGGTTCTATTCGGTTTTTAGTGCGGGGTCTCTGGTCCGTATGTAATTTCTGTATAGTTTTCTTTTGTTTTTGATAAGGGTTATTAGATGTGGGGGGAGGGGTAGGAGATCGGTACGTCTGGTAGTAGTTGGAGTGGCTGTGTTGTCTGATTCTGAGATGAATTTTTGTAGATTGTCTATTTGTTGGTCTATATGTCTGGGATGGAAGTTTTTGGTTGATAAGTGATATGAATAGGTTGATGTCAGTGAGTTTGTGATTTTTATATGTGATAGTTTCAGGGGTTGTTGGTAGTCGGAAGTTTAGTGACGTTTTGATAATCAGGGGGAAGGTGATCCGACGTGATTGTGTCACCAATGTGAGCTCACCATCCACCGTCTCTATTAAGCTCTCTGAGCACAAGATGTGGTCAATGATAGATGCCCCGAGGTGACTCAGAAACGTCGGGTCCTGGTAAGGAACTCTATATAGGCTGAGTTCAAGTAGGAAATTGGCAAGTAATCTGCCATTTGTGTTGGAAGTAATGTCTCCAAATTGAGTATGTCTGGAGTTGAAATCTCCTATTAGGAAGGCTTTGGGGAGAGAGACAGCATATTCGATAATTTTTCCGGAGAT
>WOGR01010222.1:0-11008 GCA_015342045.1 Leptinotarsa lineolata
ACAGGAGGCAAGCAATATATGGACATATAAAATTATCTCCAGAAGAATATGACAAACATCCAACACGAAACCTGTACAAACTAGTACAGGGTACGAGACTGATGGAAGGTGTGTCATGAAAAGATGGGAGAATAAACGCAATAAGCCCAAGAGGCTGCAGTGTTTTCTGGAGACTAGGAAGTAATGGACAAGTCAGACAGCTCCCAAGTAACTAAATGGAAAAAAATCGTTTCATTCGGAGGAATACTGCGAAACAGATTCTTTACATCGAATGAGATCAATTTGGCATTATCCGGGAGTGTAATATCTTGAATTTCATTGATCAAATGGTATGAATTCTTCAAACTGAATTTTGATTTGGAGTTGGTGTGGTTCTGAATAATTGCGATGAGTTTATCGGATATTTTAACTAAAGGAGCTATGACTAAAGAAACTACCGGTCTAATCGGGTAGTTATCTTTGTGTAATTTGATCAACGAATAAAGTTTAGGTGGTTGTGTGTTCATGACTGACGATCTATATTTTTCTGTTTCATCCATGACACAATGAATATTTTTCAAAGTTTCCTTGACTTCTCTCTGATATAAATAGATGGGGTCGTTGCTGAGACTATTGTAAATGCCAGCATTTAGAAAATCTATAGTTATAGATCCAATTTCTTTCTCTGCGTTAAAAACTTTTTATGAATAATACCATTAACTTTTTCACGAATATCTGAGTCCAGGATTTGAAATTCAATGTACAAGAGTTTACAAATAAGTTGTGTATGTATCACTTTGGGATATATGTTGGCCACACCTCTTTAGCTGTACTGTATTTTTCTTTCTATTTTTATCCATCGCGGTTTTTGTAAAACTCTTTATAGTGAAAATCATACAATAAACTGTATTAAAGTATTAAAGAGTTTAAATGTGGATTTTCATCAAGTATAGGCCAGTTCTATTCAATTATACCTAACGAGCTCTCATCATTCAACCGTGTCAGGAATCACACGTTAAAAGGTAAGACCTCGTTAGTCCTTAGCTCGCACAAGTTTCGACTTCTGAGGGTTGTCGTTCGTAGGGGTGTGACAGTTGGTTAACGGAAAAAACAGATTTTAAACAGAACAGATTTCGTTATAGAATATTTGTTGGCACTCGCTGATTTTACTGAAAAGTTCTTGCTGCATCTTCAATTCTTGATCTTGCTGTTCTTTTTTATTTTCATTTCTTTTTGTTCTCTGTTTTAAAAATGCTTCTTGGTACGAGTTTCTTTTCTATTTTTTATTTCTTTTGTTTGTTTTATATAGCAATATCTCTTGGTCATCTATTTTTTTCGACTTTTTCTTCTGCATTAAAAATGTTTCCATTGTTACATATGTTTGGGTTCTTAATAATAAATAGTGAGGTTAATTCATTTCAACGTTATTTAATAACTCAGAATGTAGAAAGTTAACCATCTTCTTGATACAAAATTCAATGAATAGATGTTAAGTAATAAATAAATAGAAACATTCCAGTAACTTTTTTTTGTTCCCATTATTATCGTAATGTTTTGAATACTTCTCAATAATTAATGTTAGAATAGACATTAAACTCATACAAAATCACTTTCAATTGTCATGCATATAATTAGTAATGACAAAAGAAACATTAAAACAAATATATACATAATGTAATACAAATTAAACTTAATATTTGGTATATTTTTTGTTACACAAAGCTTAAAATTAAATAAGTTTATATATCTTAGAATTACCATAAATTTAATAAGAATCTGTTTGCAGTGATCTACTAACTCAAGAGAAATATAATTTCATGAGGTTGTGGAGCAAGATCATTTTATTTTTATAAATTTTGAAAAATCAATAATATGTACTAGGCAAAGGCTGTAAACTTTTAAAATTGTTTTTATATCATTGAAACAATACTTATAACTCAACAATTTTTGGATTTGAAACTCTCACCTTCATTTTGCTACTATTTAATGTATTATATTCAGACCAATAACAGAGACATTAGCACATCTACTTACTTAATTAGTTCAGAATTTCTGTATGAGAATGACTCTGAACTTACATTCATTAATTGCTACTGTAGTAGTCTCAATGTTCTATAAATTTAGTTTTATTTGTAGATCTCTATGAAAAGATTAATATAAAACAATAATGGATATAATCTATGAGCAATAATATTAGAAAACAAGGGTATGTCTACTAGACTTTTGTATTTTATTATTCATTCTAAAGCCTGAAATATTTCAAGAGCAGATGTGCTTATTAAAAAAAATCCCAAAATGTGTGGATAAATCCTTGTTGAATAATATTTGTTTCAATTTCTTTGCCTTGAAAATAATCTGTTATATGGCTAGCATACTGGCCAAAAAATTAAAAAGAATCACTATTACAGATACAGTTTAGCCTAGTTTCTCTATAATATTTGAGAATTGAGCATTATATAACTGTTCAAATAGGGTAAATCTCGAAAACTTTGTTTATATAGCAGGATCCTTACAAATTTTAGATGCCATTTCTGCTAAAGGTTCCAGTTCTTTAGTGCTAACCAGTTCAAATTCTGTTACAAAGTAATAAAAATGCTTGTAACATGTATTAACGTGTGCCTCCTGAAAAATAAATCCAATATTAATAAATTACTTCAATATCAAATGAATGACCTTACTGCTGCTATAGTGACAATATTTTGGAAATGATGAATGTAGACATGAACAAATACTCTGTGTAATCTTGCCAAAATTTTACTACAGTGACTGGAGAAATTTTTAGGAAAAGGTCTTTCACTTGTACAGGGGAATAAATCCTGATTGTTTATTTGCATCTCAATCCAGTCCATGAGATGACTTATATACTCTCTTGCAGGTAGTGGAGTAGGCTTTTTGAATTTATCACCATCAGCCCATAAATATTCAAATCTTGGCCCTCCAGACATTGTAGGACAAGTCTGTTCAGTACAATATTCGGAGATAGTTCCGTAAATTAGATTAATCCGGTTGAAGAAGTCGACAACTGAAATTATTTTATAATAATTATTAAAACACATTATGATGAATATACACAAACCATGGACAGCTATCCAATCATTAAGATCTTCGCCTTGCGGAAGTTTGACGGCAGCTCTTAGGTTAATTCCAGAATTTAAACTCGCTTGAGCATGTTTATGTAAACTATATCGGATTGTACCATGAGTAAATTTTTTTTTTGGCCGGAAAGTCTAGAATTGGATTCAAAAAATTAAGTACAAATAATAACTGCGTAAATCATATAACATTACTTGAATAATCACTTATAGAATCATGAAAGTTATTACCTTTCCTTTTTGAAAAAAATCAAGAAAATTGTTCAATGCCATGCTATAAAATTATAATTTGAACACAAAATACCAGCCTACAAGTAAAACTATTTTTTTTGCAAGGTTAAAGAAATGTCAAAAGTTTGTTTTTATCAATTTGCGTTGATAGTAGACATTAGTGATTAGTGACATCTATTAAAATTATCTTGAAAAGGACAAATGAGGTAACGGTTGAACACATCAAAAGGATGGCTTATTTCTTGTTGAAATAAATTGACCATTTCAATGGCACATATGCCATCTTATACATCATCAGCGATAAAAATTCTTATGAAAGTCAAACTTTGAAGTAAAAAATCGCTTCCAAAGAAATTTCTTATCATAATGACGTACTACACTACTCTTCGTCTATTGCAATATAATTATTTTGGAAATTCGCTTCACTGTTTCTCAAAATTAAATAATCAAAAGAAGTGATAATCTTCCTTGTGATTTGTTTACATCTCATTTGAGGATTATGCTGGATCATTCATACATTTGTTATCCTGATTTTTTTTAGAGAAAAATATAAGGCTACATGAAGATTGAAATTTGAACAAATGACAAGAATCGCTTGTTACTTATTTGAGAACCTTAAAATTCAACCGTTAATTTAGGTGGAGTTCAGAAAAACTAATTCAATTATATTTATTCGTAATAGGGCATAATTTTCGATAAATGAGTTTTCTTAATTATTCAGAAGGCGATTGTCCCACTGTTCAGTTTTGAGAAATAACAATGGAGTCTGGAGAATTGTGAGTTATTATCGCTTATAAACGAAGATCCATATGTCGAAATGGGACCTTTGGCAGTTGATATAGAAGCTGTTTTAAAGTTTTCGATTTATAAAAAACGTTATGATAAAAAAAGATATATTCAATGTGTGGCTGTGATAAGTAAACAGATAATTCTGGAAATAGCATAGAGAACCGAGTATCAGAATTGGAATGAAGTATGTCTCATTACCTGACAACAGAATAGTTAATTTTCTCTGAATTTGGAGAGGTAAAGATATAGTTCATCTTTATTCAAAAAAACAATCAGTTAAGATAATATTAATATTGAGTTACTTTTGTACTTCCAAGCGGAGGTCATCATATGAACGAAACCATAAAACGTGCGGCTAGTTTATACTGATGATATAATGTAAATGTTTCGATATTTCAGGTAGTTTTGATATGGAAGTGTGGAGCAGATTAAATGAAGAATCCAAAACTGAGTAAATGATTTACAGTCATTTGAGGAGTTAACTGGAGCGCAAGTGAAACTTTAGTATATTGGTTGAATTTTTATGTAGTTTTAGGTGTTTCCTCAAATCGGCACATTGGTTGTGATGATGAAATAATAATTGATGTTCCTGTATTCTTTGAGGAACTCTACGTTGAAAGATAATCTATATTATAGTTGTTTTATTATTTGTTATAATGTTATAATAATGTGAGCTCACTAATAAATAGTTTGTCTGTATTATCTAGTCTGTTTTTGAACTACGTCATAGAAATTTAAAAAATATTACTGACTTGATTAACAACAAAATGATGATGAATTCCAAAACACAAAATAAACCTACAATAAATCAAATAATAATTCAGGGATAAATTCTGCAATACAAAGTTAATATGTTCAATAATATATCTCAATAATATTGAAAGAAATCTAAATAAACGCACATGACCAGTAAAATAGGTGAATAATCGTGAAAGTTGATGACTGATAGTAAGATTGTAAAGTTATTTTTTTAACTACGGGAAGTTCACACCTTTTTACAATACTATGTGAAAATATTAGTTCATTTTGTTTTTTGACCGTCTTTGAGTTGTCGATTAAAAGCTTGGCTAGTCCTAGTAGAGGCTTATGATCCAATTGACTAAAAAAAATAAAAATAAATTATAAAACAAATTTGTCGGAATCTGTCGCGAAACACAAGTTCAAGTAATTTTATACTAAACTTAATTTTTCAGGACGATTAAAATTTACAACTCCATTAATTAACAGACTTTGGCTAAAAGACACCAAGAGCCTCGCAAGGAAGAGAAGCCCTCACAACCAGTGTTTACGCTTCCCTACGTCAGAGAATTATCGGAAAGAATAAGTAGAATTGGGTCCAAGTACAATATCAAAACCTGCTTCACAGCCGGAAACACTATCCGTAGCAGCCTCACGAAATCAGGCCACCAAACGCGGACTGCGATTCCGAAAATTGCATTTACCGAATACCCTGTGAGTGCGGAAAATCCTATATCAGTGAAACGAAGAGTTCATTGAAAGTCCGAATTGCCGAGCACAAGAAACACACACAGCGAGGGAAAACCAGCAAATCAAAACTAGCAGAGCATGTTTGGACTCATCAACATAACATCGAGTGGTTTCAAGTTGAGATCATGCACAAGGAGGAACACTGGTTCAGGAGGAAATTTAAAGAAGTCGCATTCATGCTGTCCAACAATGTATTCAACCAAGCGAGCGTAGAGATACGCAACCTATAGAAACCCAAAATCAACCGGAAAACAGCCAACTTCTGCCAAACGATAATCTCCCGCTAAACCGGTGAAGCGGAGAGAGGGAAGAAAGGATCAGAGAAAGTACTCGAAATAAATAGTCATCTCTCGGAGGGATTAGTTCAGTCATCACCAGCAGACTAAGACGATTGTGGATACTAACATTCGAAACGTCGTGAAGTAACTTAACTTGAAATATTTCAATTTTGATTTTTCTTTCATTTCATTTTTATTTCAGGATTTTTTTTGCTTAATATAATTTCTATTTTCAGCTATTTTGTTTAAATTTTCGATTCCAAACTTTATTTTTAAAATGCTGTCCTTAGGTTTTTTCATCGATTTTTGTAACCATTGTTATAAAAAGTTCAGCTATGTATTACAATCCATGTATTTCCCAACGTTTGTTTTCGAAAACATATCATCAATATTTGTGTAATCTCAAAAAGGTATAAACCAATATATTAAAACTCAAAGGTATATCTCGAAATATTTTTTGAAAATTTACAACTAGATGTGAACGCCCATGCATTCCAGGAGTTTTGTATACATATAGAAGAATTGTTCAAAAGCCAGTTTTTATGGAACTTACACGGACACTAGTGTGTAATGTAGTGACAGAAAGAATCAGCTCTCCTTTTGACGTGTGCAATTATTGGATAAGGGAAAAGTGACACCTGTGTAAATTATTTGCAAATTAGGTTGCGGGTTGCGATGGTTGCGAATATATTTAAAATGGCGTCGATGTGTTTGTGAAATAAAGTTTAGCAAATCGAGCAGAAATCTCAAAAATATCCACAGGAAGTCTAATTTAACAAAATATGTGAATGGCGAATTATTTGATCACCTTAAGTTGTTCTATCACCGATGTTGAAAAGGCAGACAAAATGGTTAAGAAGAATATTTGATTAAAAACAGGTGTTGTTTTGTTTCCAAGTATATTGTTCTACTAGTTTTATGAATTAAAATGTAGTGAAGAATGCCTAAAAATGGAAACAAAATTGTGCCGTATCTGCGGAAAGTTGGGACAAAATTTTGTACAAATTTTCAAAACGGAGGGACTCAGGAGCAAGATAGAAACATGTTTGCCAATAATTGTGAGTATACACTGTTTTCCGTTCAGTTAACTGCTTTGATTTCTCCAAGAAACCCTGCAGTACCATTCTGCACATTGTTTTAGTAGGATTAATATATATTTGTAGCAAAGAAAAAAATAAGTCCAGGATGGATCAAAAGCAGAAAAATGCTAAGCGCCTTGGTGCGAATGAAGCTCACAATATCCGACAACTTACAAATACCAGCACCGGAGTTCTTATGGTGGGTCCCAATTTCCGCGTTGGCAAAAAAATCGGTTGTGGTAACTTTGGAGAGCTTCGCTTAGGAAAAAATTTGTACAATAATGAACATGTAGCTATTAAGATGGAACCTATGAAATCTAAGGCTCCACAACTCCACTTGGAATATAGATTTTATAAATTACTTGGGTCACATGAAGGTATACCAAATGTATATTACTTTGGACCTTGCAGTAAATACAATGCATTAGTTATGGAACTATTAGGTCCAAGTCTTGAAGATTTGTTTGACATATGTGAGCGCAAGTTTTCGTTAAAAACTGTGCTTATGATTGCTATACAGTTACTTTGCCGTATTGAATATGTGCATTCTAGACACTTAATTTATAGAGATGTAAAACCTGAAAACTTCTTGATTGGTCGCTATAGCACAAAGAGGGAAAAAATCATTCATATCATTGATTTTGGTCTAGCCAAAGAATATATTGAACTTGAAACAAATAAGCACATACCGTATAGAGAACACAAATCATTAACAGGAACGGCAAGATATATGTCTATCAACACCCATCTTGGAAAGGAACAGTCTCGAAGGGATGATCTTGAGGCTTTGGGCCATATGTTCATGTACTTCCTGAGAGGCTCCTTGCCCTGGCAAGGATTAAAAGCTGATACATTGAAGGAGAGATATCAAAAAATTGGAGATACTAAAAGAGCCACAACTATTGATTCTCTTTGTGAAGGACATCCTGAAGAAATGGCAGTGTATATGCGCTACGTTAGAAGATTGGACTTCTTTGAAACACCAGATTATGAATACCTGAGGAAACTCTTTACTACACTTTTGACAAAAAAGGGATTTGTTGATGACGGTGACTTTGACTGGTCTGGAAAAACGATGAATACTTCTGTAGGTTCTCTAACAACTTCAACACATGACAAAGTAGTTTCACCAAAAAGAGCTTTGGGAAAAACTCATAGAACAAGTACTGGGCATGAAATAAAGCATCACCCCTTGGGAAACTTGACACCTGCTGAGCGTCATGACTCAGTTCAAGTTCTGAGTTCAACAAATAATGAATTGAATGTTGATGATGCTACTGCACATAGTAGTGCACCTATTGCCCAGCCGCAGGAGATTGAGATATTTGATGAAACAAAATGTTGTTGTTTTTTCAAAAGAAAGAACAGAGGTGTTATAAAACATTGAGTAGTGATTTTCATTATTGATTATTAGAAAAATGTTGCTTGGTTTAATTGTTGAAATAGTCTGAATTTACATTTATTGCTGTTGCCTAAAAAACCTTTATTGTTAGTCTGTGAGTTTCTTTAATAGTAATGATCTAGTTGTTTTGTCTGTATCAGAATTTTTTTTTTGATAGTCAGGGTTCCCATCAATTTGATTGTCAATTTTTCAAATGTCGGATGCCTGGTACACATTTTTTATGGGAGATTTTGTTGAAACTTTGAATAGCAAGTGTATTCTAACAATTTTATTTGTCACTATAAACAATTATCTTTTTTATAGAATATTAAGGGTTTTAGACTGATATTTTTATGTCATTGTTGAGTTATTTGTTTTTTCACCTATCTACTGCCTTGGAAACAAAAATGTATCTGCATGGAAAATATGGAAATTTGGTGGGAACCCTGTGTAGTGAAGGTGAGTTCATAGTGAACAAAATATTTTATACTATCAAGTGTAAATAACTTCTACAGAGTGTGCCTGGTACTAATTATCAATTAGAACCTTTACTTTAACATTAATTCCATATTCAAGGTTTGGTCTGATGGTTGTCAACTATTTTCAGTAGGTGACATTCAACACACGAAGCCACCAGCACTCTAAAAGTTTGAATTTAAATCACATTCACTCATGGTTTCATTTTTTTTTGTAGGTCAAAAAAATTATGAAAAACTGATAAATCTGAGATGGCCCACTCTGTATATATTATACCCATTTCACAAAATGTTGACAGATTTATACAATCTGCAAGTTGGAGATATGCCAGCTCTCTCATTCGTGATTAGCCTGTCAAAGTTTTTTGTGAAATATGTCAACACAGAATAATCAAATGTTTCTATCTAACTTTCTTTTATAGATACAATTTTTCATCATAATAATTATTGTTTCAGCTGCTCTAACATGTAGTAAAAGGAACCTTATAAAGTGAGCACCATATGTAACAGATAAATTCATTTTTTACGTTATTAGCCATTTTCAAGAAAAACCTTAACCGTTATGTGAAACGGCTGAAACGGTCATCTCAGGAGGTGGGTCATGGACGTTCACAATATTTCGGTGCATTTTTTTAAATATGACATAAATGTTATCTATCATTGGTAATTCATATCCAATTTCTTAACTTATTCCATTATTCAATCTCATAAGTAATCAGTGGAATAGTTACACATAATGAAGTAAAATTAAGAGTAACATAAATTTAGACTATTATCAAAATGTATAATTAGACATGACATTTTCAAAATTTACAGTGCAATATTTGATGGAAAATCATGTACCTGAAATGACTTTTGAATTCTTCATATGAATAACGAAGAAATACACCCTCATAATCAATAATACGTGGCCTTAGTTTTCGGTTTTCATGATTATAATTCTGTAAAGTTGCATTCCACTCTCCATCTGAATTATATGAACTAGTTTCTGAATCACCAACGCACCAACAAATATCCATTGCCATAAAAGACATTTTGATTACATTCAAACTTAATTTGTTCAACAACTTTACTAAAATTATATATAAAAAATTAAGTTATACTTCTTTTTTCAATATAAATGAAGTTATCTTGCAATTATTGAAACTTATTGTTGGGTCTTTCATAATCTCATTCAAACTTCCACTTCATTTTTTCAACCTCGCCATTTGTAATGTTCACATGAACGCCCAAAATGATCCAAAATCCATTCCACTTGAGTTTACGACAGTAACGCTCGCAAGAAAGTGGAACGGGAAAAACTGCGGTCGTGAGCGTGATCGTTGTTAGCGCTTAGTGGAATGCACCCTAAATAATTTATTAAAGCGGTAGCAATCAATGTGTAAATAACGGAAGTTTTCAGATCAAATGTAGAAACTGACAGTCATTTGTTTCTTGACAATAATAAAGGCGTTGCTGAAAGTTATCAACAACATCTTTAATGGTTTTGGGAGTGATACGTTCTATTTCTTCTCTAATTCTGATTTGCAACATTTCAATATTGTTTGGTCTATTGACGTATACTTTGGATTTTAGGTAACCCCACAAAAAGTATTCAAGCGGTGTCATGTCGGGAGAACGGGCTGGCCACTCTATGGCACCTCGTCTACCAATCCATCTATTGGGAAAAACTTCATTCAGATATGCACGAACGTCAGCTGCAAAATGTGGTGGAGCACCATGTTGCTGATACCAGATACTCCTATCTATTTGATTCGGATTATCATTATCGGAAAAAGGTCTTTTCAGCGTTGGAACTAAAAAATTAGTCAAAAACTCCAAGTAACGTTCACTGGTTGATGTTTCGTTGAAAAAATACGGTCCAATTATACGATTATTTATAATCCCTACCCAAACATTTACTTTTCTGGGATTTCGAGTGTGGGCCTCCATCATCCAATGGGGATGATTTTCTCGGCTCCAATATCGACAGTTCAGTCTGTTGACGGTTCCTTTTAAAAAAAATTGACTCGTCGGAAAATAATATATTTTTCCTAAACGAAGGATCCCGCAGACACTTGGCTTCCATTATTTCGCAAAACTCAGTTCTGCGATCTGGATCGTCTTCGTTGAGTTCATGTACCAATTGTATTTTATAAGGTTGATACTTTTCACTTTTAAAAACACGCAATATCGAACTTTGACGTATGTCGTAATCGGCGGCAAGATGTCGGGT
>WOGR01010223.1:0-11007 GCA_015342045.1 Leptinotarsa lineolata
TATTGTTTATTTCAGGAATTTCAAATCATTTTACAAATTTTTAGACAATGGAAGTCCGAACTGCTGAAATTCACCACGAAACATTGTCATTCACCTTCAAACAAATGTACTTGAGTACTTATCGTTAGTGCTTTATAGTGCTTTATATCATGTAATACTTATATTAAAATGTATTTATATTTTGTATTCTGTACAACTATCTGTTAAGTGAATACATAATAACTTATGAATAGTAATTCATATGCCGCATGAAAATTTTGTTCATTATATATCTTTTTCGAAAGCGCTGTTTCAATTAAATTTTGAATAACTACCACCGATAATAATATTGTCAACTCGCTTGTAAGTATTAGCAAAACAACGGAATTTAAACATCCTTGTAATGATTTTCCTAAAGCTTACTCACTAAAACTCTTCTTTAGGGTAAGATTATATTATACATAGAAATATATAAATAAAAATTTCAGAAATTCCAGTAAAACAAAACTTGTAATTTGGGAAAATCAATAAACATTTTGTGTAACATATCTTCTTTCGTTATTTCATATGAGTACCTACTTATTTGCAACACATTATATTATATGTATCAACACTATAGAAAACAATAAATTAACACATGAAAGAAAAAAATAAAACAAAACAAAAATGCTCATTTGAAATTGCGGTAGACATTTTTTTAAATGGTTAACAGCCAGATTTTTTGCTCGGGCTGGCCGGACAGCGATATCAACATATGTGGACCGCATGCTCCAAGGGTTGGGCTCTTAAAGAGCCGGTGAAATCACCGTACGGAATAAGTAACTTACCACAAAATCTATAATATGCTTGAATTTCGTTTTTATATGACCACACGCCTATGGTAAAAGAACGAAATCGCCCTCGCACTTCGTCGCGTCACCGAGAACTTTGTGAATTTATGAATGAAAGTAGTAAGAGACGACTTACTGGTTGTTTTATTTCACTGTGTTTCTGCATCGAATGTAATTCTTCAATCCAATCTACGCGTTTTTAGATTCGCTGTATCTTTTTTATGCAGCTCAAAAACTTAAACTTTATGTTCTTGCCATTCAACACTCCTACAGACATCTCCAGGCAGAAGACGTTACCCTATCAATTAATAAGTACGACAGGAAGACCTATTTCGCACATAACCCTTTCACTTGGGTTGTCTTACGGAACAATATATTACTTTCATTATGTTAGCATTCAGAACTTCTTTCCATCTTTTATTCGTGAACTTGGTTCCTTGATCACTCAATATCGCTCAATATTGCTGTTTTCCTCAGAGGTAGATTCTGAATTTTTCTGATGCCCAAACTACGGCTAATGCTTCTCGTTCATTCTTGCTATAACGTCTTTCACGGTCCAATAACAAGCGACTGGCCCAGACTACCACCCGACGTTCTACATTTACCCACTCAAATAGCTAGGAACCTTACCCTGTATCACAAGCGTCTGTCGCTAGGCAAAACTAAATTTCAGTTCGTGGATGATAGAGCAAGGTACTCTGAGCTATATCTGTTTTCAGTTCCTCAAATGCATTTTGTTCTCTAGTGGTCCAACACCAGTTTGATTCTTTTCGTAAAAGATTAGTTAGGGGTGCTGCTAGCTTAGAGAAATTTTGGCAAAAATGCTCCGTCAAAATTAGACAGTCCCAAAAATTTCTGTTAATCTTTGACATTGCGTGGAGCCACATAATCTACTATGGCCTGAGTTCTTGAAGGGTCTGGCTCTATACCGGTAGAACTCAACACGCATCCTAGATAATGCATCGTTCCTCTAAAAAAAGAACATTTTTTCATCTTCAGAGTGAAAACTGCTTGTTGCAGTCGTGAAAGAACTTTCCAGATATGGTTCAAGTAAGAGTCAAAACTATTGGAAATTATCAACACGTCATCCACGTAGATTCTGTAAGCGACTCGCCCAAGCTACCACCCGACGTTCTCCATCTACCCACTGAAATAGCTGGGCGCCTAACCCTGTATCATAACCGTTTGTCGCTAGGAAAAACGAAATTTCAGTTCGTGGATGATGGAGCAAGGTACTCTGAGATAGAGCTGTTTTCAGTTCCTCAAATGCATTTTGTTCTCGAGTGGTCCAACACCAGTTGGATTCTTTCCGTGAAAGATCAGTTCGGGGTGCTGCTAGCTTGAAAAAGATTTTGGCAAACGCTCTGTCAAAATTAGCCAATCCCAAAAATTTCTGTTATTCTTTGACATTGCGTGGAGCCGCACAATCTACTTTGGCCTGAAGGTTCTGGCTCTATACCGGTGGAGCTCAAAACGTATCATAGATAAGCATTTTTCTCTAAAAAAAAGAACATTGTTTCATCTTGAGAATGAAACCTGCCTGTTGTAGTCGTGAAAGAATTTTCCGGTCATGGTTCAGGTGAGAGTCAAAACTATCGGAAATCATCAATACGCCATCCACGTAGATTTTTACAAAATCCTCAAACTCTCAGCCAAAAATCTTCGAAATACAACGTGTGAAAGTAGTAACACTTGAACCCAGACCAAAAGGTAATACACAAAAGCAGTAAGTCTTACCATCAAATCTAAAACCTGTATATTATTGAGAATCCGTAGAAAGTGGGATCTGCCAATAACCATGCGTAAAGTTAATCGAAGACATATAGCAAACTTTTGGTAAAGTGCGCATTATCTCCTCTATTATAGGTAGCGGATTTTCGTATTCGCGTTCCATAACTCGGTTTAAAATTCGTGCCTTTGAACAAATCTGAATAGAAGTATCCTTCGTAACGGTGGTCAATATAGGTGAAATATATGGAGTTGGCGTACCAGGCGTGCGTTTTATAAAACCCCATTCTTTCTTTCATCATATCCAATTGTTGACTAACTGCCTTTCGGTGACTAAGAGGCACCGGATATTATTTCTGACAAAATTCTTTATTATTCCTCAACTCAATGACATGTTCGTACTCCCGTGTCTGCCCAGGTACTTCTGAAAATATTTTCTGAAATTCAATTGGGATATCTTCAAATATTTTATATAGATCCACCAAAATTTCACATTTGGCAACCATGTCCCCCAATTTCGTTAAGTTCGAAGAGCTATTTTCTTTTTTATAATTTAACCAGCACACTATTTTGCTAACGAGAGGCTTTACCCCAGCCGACTCTAGAACAACTAATTCACATACTGTTTTTTTCTTCCGAAACTATAACAAAATTTTCGTTTATATTGAACGTAATGACATTTTCAGCTGAATCTATTTTTGTCTTGAACAATCTAAGTAAATCAGATCCTAAAATGACTGGATGAGCCAGATCCGGTATTAGTAAAAATTCGTGAAAAATGAACGGGTAAAATTTTCCCTCGAAAATTGTACCCGTTCATGGTTCTTACCTGAGGATGGGCTTTTGGATTTCGAATTTTTTTTTCCAAAATTGTAAAAGTGATATGCCTGCCGTAATTTTTCCATAGCTTTCCCGAACGTGGCACTCCCAACTAATACTGCTGAAATTTTTGGTGAAAAATGACGGGAAATTGTTTTGATAGTAATATACTCTAGATAGGGCGGGTCTAAATATTTTGCCATAGCTACAAATTTCATAAAATGTTCCACATATGAGCTCCCATTTTCCCGATAATGACCTGAATGTAAAGCCAACCTTAACTCAAGCTGTTTTGTTTTTGACCAGAATTGATTTATGAATGCTTTTTTGAATATATCGAAGTTTGAAAAAGTACTCATATATGCTTGGCTCCATAACGCCGCGTTTCCTTTGAATTGAGAAGTAATAAAAAAGCGAAATCTTTTGAAAGGCATATTTTCCTGATGAAACCAATATTCGATATGCTCTAAAAACTTTATAAGGGCTAGATTTCCTGAATTATCAAAAATAGGTAACCACCTCAAGATTGTTTACATTTCTCACCATACCTGTACTATTTTGTACTTTTTCAAACACTTGATCGACGATAGTGAACAAATCTATTTGACTAGCTGGAATAGCCTTATTTTCATTTCCTGAACATTGATTTTTATATAGATGTATTACCTCTGTGTGATAAATATTAACCCCATTATTAGATGGATATACTGTTGTTGACTAGGGTTGAGCGGTGTATATCTGTTGACTGTTTTTAGTTGTAGATGTTGGGCTATTATTTACAACTGAAAAACTGACAAAACCAGAATTATTCATTATTTTTATGTCCTGAATTACTATACTGAATATTTTGTGATAAGTCTGAACTCTAAGTGGCCAAATTTACCCTATTGCTACAACCAGTAAATGCATCTGTACCACTATTAGGTTCCATACATCTGCAGTGTTTGTTACTCTCTGCTTGACTATCAACATTTGTATTTTTATGACCCCTCACCATCTGTGGAGCAGTGTATGACAATGCATTTACCACCTGATGCATTACCACTGTGTGTATTTTGAACGGCAAAACCGATGAACTCCTCTCTGAATTTCAAAATCAACGATATTATTTCTCCAGATGGGATCAACATTATTTATCACTTGTTGATTTTGCTGGGTATTCCATGCATTGAAATTTGTGGCGTAAGCAAGTCCATTCGTGCTTTCATATAGCTGATTTGTGGTTTTATGTACTTCCGTTTTAAAAGGCCTATTTTCATTATTTTTAGTAGTCTTATTTTGCTGTAAAAATGGTCCTGCACCCACATCATTATTATTACTGACTGGTGTACAAACATTCTGCTGACTAATCATTTTCAAGACTATTACTATCATCATTCACAAATGGTTCACTACAATTACTAAAATGATGTATGCCTCTATCCAAACTTCCATTTCCTCTTTGCTGCAGTTGGTTCATGTGTTGAAGATAATTGTTTGTAAAAGAAAAGATTACAGTTCATTCTTCCTCTTGAAGATGGTCACTTGGTGATCGAAACACGTGTCGAGGTGTTAAAAATAACCGCTTGGTGTTGGGATAAAACTCCAATAAGATTCATTCTCACACTGATATTAATAAATAATTATATCAGTATTTTATCACTCAATGAATCAATACAGCTAACGCCATCTATTAGTTAGAGGCTGATAATTCTGCCTTATTATGTGCCATATCTTTGTATATATACAAAGGCCATATTAACGTCATTAAAAATAGAGTAATGGAGTTTATATTATTACTTTATTATTATTTTGGTGAAAAATCTATTGATTGTATTTTTTTATTGGCTTCTCAAGCCGTTAGATTTATATTTTAGTCCATTTTGTTGCACTTGAAATTTGTTTCAAAAAGTGTTTGAGTTCTCTGTAAAGAGAATATGTGAACATACTGTTTTGTAATTATATTTGCAAATTTTATGAAAGAACCAAGTTCCAGAAAATGACAAATGACGCCAACCATCTTCTACAATGTCTATGAAACATTATATTTCTCAAAATATCGTTATCATTGTCATAGCTTTCTTGAAATTGACCACTAGATTTCATTTGAACATCAATCAGGAGTATTGATAATCCAATGAATTTTTGTTTCTGGCATTCTCATAATTTTACTAGAATTCAGAAAACTGACAGAACACTCACCTGTTCAAGATTGCAAATTGAGCACAATTTTGAGTATTTTGAGTAATATTGATAATGATTCAATATTCTGGGTCATAATCGATTCAATATTAGAGTTGAACACCTTTGGCAAAAATCGAAATAACTATTGAACAGTGATATAATAAGCCATTTTGAACTTTTGTGATCTTACTTATCTCACTACAGTTTTTCAAATGACTTGGGAAACGTAAATTAATTAATAACAATCATCGACTTACATTATTTTAGAATCGTCTGGGAGCCGTGTTCTTTGATCACACCTGGTTTAATTCTAATAATGTTTTACATGACTTGGTGAACAGATGAACTGAGGTTCAGCTCCTCGACAGACCCAGCCAACTCAATTCTAACAGAAATAACACTCTTTCAACCACTCGTAGACCGAAACCTCATACCTTTTCTAGGATTATCTGTTCGAATTGACAACTTAAAATCCATAAGGCAGTCCAAAGAGAACTCCACTTCGCTCCCACTGACTAGTCTGGTAATCGAATCGACTTAGTTGTGGTAAGCTCAACTATCAACTTTTCTAACCAAATGACTTCAGTTGAACAAGAACTTCGGCTCACAATGACGATTTTTGTTACCATCTGGCAAATCCACTAGTTCCCACCACAACGATATACATTTGGTGAAAGTAAAAATATACGCTGATAAATACTGTTTGCATAAACACGGATTATTTTGGGACAGTCAATGGCCATGAAATGTTTGAATACACTAAATATCTACTGTTCCTTTGAAAACGCTTCGCCGCTTTCTTTTCCTCTGAATCAGTGTTTTCCAAAGTGGGGCCCACGCCCCACAGGGGGGCAATTTCATTGTTAAGGAGGGCAATTCGAAAATGGACTCGACATCAGTTTCGCTGCGGGCCATTTAAATGCAATGCCAATTTTCGGTGCCAAATTTAACGAAAAAAGCAAATTCCTTAATAATTACGGTAGACAGTTATTACGACGAGACCAAAATATCAACTGGGTATTTGGCGTCGTCAAGTAAGTAAACTTGTGCTGCAGATAGTGCTTCTAATATGATGGGCAAGAAAAATGGATGCTTAAAAGTGATGAAAGATGCGAATCCAGAAATGATTTTTGTGCATTGTGTTATTCATAGGGAAAATTTAGTAGCTAAAAACATGTCGCCTGTTTTGAATGAATTACTACATTCACTAATAAAGTGTCTTAATGTTATCAAAGCTAATGCCAAATGTGAGCGTCTTTTCAAGCTATTTTGTGAAGAACCAAATGGAGACCATGTGAGACTTTTATTTCATACTGAAATAAGATGGCTATCTAAAGATTTATGGTACTGTTTGATACTCTTAGTAATTTTTTGAGCGAGAAATCTGAAATGAAGTATCTGTTAACAATCGATGGTAACGCATTTGTTAGTTATTCAGCCGATATCTTTGAAAAACTAAATATATTGAATAAGCAACTTCAAGGAACGAATAAAACCCTTGTCGATGCAAAAGCGAAGATATTTGATTTCATTACCTATATTGAGTTATGTCAGAAACATATTAACAACAAAAACTTCGAACAGTTTCATTGGCTCCAGAAATGTGAAGTAACTTATACCGCTTTATTTGTTATTGTCAATCATCTGAGTATTCTATCACCTGATTTAAAAGAACCAAATTGACTCTCCAACATGGATTATGCAGCCAATGTTAATAAGTTTGTCTGATATATCAAATATGCAGTATCAAGAACTCGCAAAATTTCAAAATAATGAATTAGTTAAAACTTTATTTAGTATGAAAAGAGCAATGGCATGGCTCTGTGAGGAAACAGAAATCAAGTACCCTAATTCAACCAATTGTACAAGAGAACTATTGTTGCCATTTCCATCTTTATATTCAGCTGAATGTGGATTCAGTGGTATAAATGATTTACTGGTAAAAAATAAATCGGCTGGATTTTACACAACGTGGAGACTTGAGACTGAACCTAACCAAACTGGAACCTAATATAAAATCTCTGTGCAGCAAGCATCAAGCGCAAGGATCTCACTAAGTTAAAATAATAAATCAACATAAAAAATCTTCATTAAATTATTTGGAATTCAAATTTCAGCTTTTCATTATAGATTTGAAAATTTACTTATTGTTTCGTTAATAATTTCCTAGTAATTTCTTCCTAAAACCTATCATTTGAGTTTCTTAAGTGAACAATTCGAATTTTTAATATTAAAAGTTATGTATGTTACATAGGGGGGTGTAAGAATTTTAGAAAAGCTAATGTAGGGCATGGCACAAAAAAGGTTGGGAGACACTGCTCTAAACTCAAGCTCAACGTTCACGCGGTAGATTGTTTGTTTGTACTTTTTTCTGTTTGTAACTACAGTAAACTATTGATACACTGAAAATCAATATAACACTTTTCATGATAAAAAATAAGTTTTCCACTGAAAACTACTACTAAAGAGGTAATTCGCTAAACAGTAGCTCCCCAGTCGAACTGGTACACTGAACTAATATACAGTGCATTTTATAGAAGAGTAGTCACAGAACTTAATTAGTTAATAATGGGAAACTTACGTAAACAACATAAGTTCTAGGTAAGTAGGCAAAATTTACAAAATAAGTGATTAACTTATTTCTTCAGAATGAGTTCATAGATGGTATGTGATCAACTTCTCGTTGATTGTTAAAAAAGGATTTGATTTACTCGTTCAATCATTTCAAGGGGTTCCAGGAGGTTCAATTTTTGTCCTTCATTTTCATTATATAATATGTCGTAATTCATGTTGAAATCGTGGTTAATCTCCAAAAGGTGACAAGCATAGGTGGGATTAGTCTTCTTCAGTTCAGAAGTTCTTATTTGATCCGAAATTCGTGGTTTTAATACTTGATATTCTTTTGATGCTCTGTTTGGAACCTTAAGTGTAGTAATGAACCTTAATGGAGTTTTATCCTAACACCAAACCGTTATTTTTAACACCTTGACACGTGATTCGATCACCATGTGATCATTTTCAAAAGGAAGATTGAACTGAACCTCTACTGAAATGTTCTCACTAATTTCTTTATCTTTGGAAACTGCGGTTTTTTTTTATTGAAAAAACTCATAGGTGGATTGGTATAATTCATAAAAGTTTTATACCATATTCTCAAATGAATTTTTTATTTTTCCAACAGATTTTTTTCGAATTAATTCATCTGTTTCATTTAAGGAAGAAAAAGAATGAAACATTTTTAAATTTGAATATTATATTGTAATTTTTTCCGTTAAATTTTTTGTTTTTTTTTTTTTTCATATGAATACTTCTTATTGCTAGATCTTCAGAAAATTAACTTTTTGTTCAATCAGTATTTTTGTTCTGTTATAAAATGAATAATTATTATATTACCTACTTTGTTTCGTTTTCGATAGGTAGACACGTGTGTGTTTATTATTCATTTTTGATGAAATGAATATGCATTTATAAAATATGATAGAACTGAACGACACTTGATGAAAATCCATTGAAAAGTATTCAAAAAACACACTTCAATGAACACACTTCAATGTGAGATTTGCACTTGAAAGTTTACGAAACCACGACACGTGTTTTGCTATGCAATAGCATCTTCGAGCGTGAGCATTGTTACCCCCGAAGATGCTGTTGTATAGCAAAACACTTGTAGCGGTTTCGTAAACTTACAAGTGGAAATCTTACATTAATGTGTTTTTTGAATACGATCTGCATTCCTTCAACCTTTTTACCCATACACGTATCTCGAAAATATTATACAAAAACAATCAACACCACATCAGTTTCGAATAACGGAAACACATATTTACACGAATATTTAAGGAAGTAAATACCACACCTCAGTGACAGTTACTTACTCATTAGTTAACTTCGTCAACAGGAAGAAGATTGTTCCCAAAAACCCCAAACAAACACGTAAATAAATATTTACCGAGTTGTGGGAATTTGCGGTGTAAATTACTACTGGTTTTATGCTTTTAAGTTCAAAACCAACTGATTCATTCATAATTAGAATTGAGATTTTGTGAAAAATTGTGTTAAAATCATTTGTTTTTATCCATATTTTCTCCTGTCATTGTTTGGAATGTCGATGTTATTCGTTCACATTTTAGTACAAATGAACTATTTTTTCATGCTCCTTCTGCGGTCTTCTGATCCAAGCGTATTTTACTTTAATATATCACAAAAGGGTGCTTGTTGTTCGAGTCTTCCAAAACGGCTCAAAACATGTTGTGGATTTTGCTACATTTTTAATAGTTTCTATTCCTTTTTCTTTCTTTCTTCTGATCAACAGATCCTATAGATTTATTCTCAAGACGTTTTCTGATCGAGTTATTTAAATGGCATAATTTGTGTAATCACTGTTCTCTTACTATAAATTTTCTAGCTGCTGAGTATGTTGTGGTATTGATTAGGATAGAGAATCAATTTCATACCAGGACAAGTAGTTTCAACTAATCATAGAACCAACCGATATTTCATAAAAATCCATTATACGTTATTCAAAAAATACACTTTAATATGAGATTTCGACACGTGTTTCGCTATACAATAGTGTCTTCGTATTGTGACGCCAAAATATGATTTTGTATAGCGAAACATGTGTCGCAGTTTTGTAAACTTTCAAGTATAAATCTCTAATTCATATATTTTACAATCTGAGGCAATATATAAATGAATGCTAGAATTTATTGTTCATATGGTAATAGTACCTACCAAACTGAAATGAATTATCAATTGAACATTGAACAAATTATGGTTAGAATGATTTGTTCTGTCAGTTTCTTGCTGCAACAATTCATAATAATATTTTCTGTAGAATACATGCATACCATACTTCAAGTTAATTTATTTTGGGATTACAAACACCAGGTGAGTGTATATATGAGTAATAAGCTTATGAGCTGATATAAAAGTGATATTTTTTTGTTTTTTCAGTTGTTATATTATTTCTATTGTCCTTTTTTGATACATTGTCCTTAATATTCCATGTAAATGCTTCTTGAGATTAATAAAGTTATACCTTTTATGAATAACTTGGGAAGCTGAATACACTTGTTTAAATTAATGAAACGGGGAGGAATTTTGTATGTAAAGTGTATAGTATAATAATTTTTATTGCATAGTGCTTTCGACTTGCGTCATCTTCAGTGCCCACCTGGAACCAAGTAATCTTATTGGAAAAGAGTTTGATTGAAAAATTTGAAAGTTGAAATTTTAGGTTGAAAATTTTTTGAGAAAAGTTAATTTTATAACAAATGAGTACTTACTCGTCAGGTAGCAGGAAGTATCGAGAAGAGAAAAATATAGTACAATTGATAAAATTTGATTAATGTAAAACATTAAAATCCAACGAAACATTAGTTGGAAAAATGACCATGTGGCTCAGTCAAAATCTGATGAGAAAGGAAGGACATCTTAAACTGAATGTGTCAAGTGTCAAATTGAAATTAAAAATGGTACCAACTTG
>WOGR01010224.1:0-11007 GCA_015342045.1 Leptinotarsa lineolata
TGACAGACTTCCACTCACGACTTTGAAATTGTGTGTCTTAATAATTAAGTGTTTTTGGTTATCAACAACTAAATGCAGCATTGCCGCTATTTAGTTCATGCCGGCCTTTTATTTAGGTAGGTAAAACATACTTAGCATATGATTTTATTGTAATTAGGTTATGTTACCCGTAAAATGTTCCTATCAATAGGAACATTTTACGGGTAACATAACAGTAGGTCAAATGATTGAATTTGGATAACAAACACAACAGTTGGATCGAAAACATCGATTTTGTATAAAATCTAATGGAGAACAAGCACACTAACATTGTATTGGGAGAGCCATTCGTAGAGAAATATTTGTGTGTTCAACAAACACACAATATCTGAAATTGATTACATGATCTGAAGCTATAAGAGCGCATGCAAACACAGGTGGATATTCAGTTTGAAAAATGTCGTTCGATAGTGATTAGGTCAGATGTTATGATGAAATGTCTGAGAGTCAACTCTCAATGCTATTGATAAAGCATTAGAGTCAAATCGAGTATTGAGAAGCGGGGTATTTCCGACAACTCAGCTAGTATTCGACTATGATAGAAGTCCAACCAGCACCGGAGAAGTGGCGTTGCCCGACAGAAATTATGATGGTGATATGAATCAAGCTTTAGATATGTTTGAGAATGCAGCTCAATTCCAATATGATAATGGTGTGGATGCGGCATGGATCAGGTACGGAGATTTTAGAGCTTGTGTGATCCCGAAACAGAAATATTCACCTCGACATATCTCATTCACCACCTACGAATGGGCCCACCTTATCGATCTCCTCAATGACTTGATTGATTTCTCCATAAGCGACATCGATAGATATCGAGACGAGTGAGATCCTGTCACTGCAAATTGCGGTGATATGGTGGAAATGACTCATTTCTTCGAAAGTGATGTCAAACAAGTGAAAATCTTCAAAGTTGACTTCGACATGAAGCTGTATCAGCAAGATGTCAACCTGATTCTCCGAACTTACATGAGTGTAGTGTCAGATCGTATTGCCATGTTGGACTCTTTGAATTTTTGTGAATATTATCATAATATATTCGATCTAGTGAAAACATGACTATGTGAAAATTAAACAATTTCAATGCATACAGAAATAATGAGTAAATTTTGTCAAGCATCACCCATTGGCAGTATGTCTGTAAATGCCTTGCGGAAATATTTATTTTATTATAGTGATCGAATATTGTTAGCTTTGTTGAATAAATTATGGAATGGAGTTCGCTTTTTTACTTGAAATCTTTAGAAAATAAAACACATACATATTGAAATATAAGTATGATGGAATAAAATATATGCATATACACATTGAATACAATCAAAAAAAAGTGTATAATTTGAAATAAATTATGAAGTAGGGTGGATATATATAAAACATGAAAGGCTTCATGATTACATTCATAAAAAATGAAAAAGAAGTAAAAAAATATTGTAAGCATTCAACTCAAACGAAAAAATCATTCCATCAAGCAATAATGTCTTCATGAAAACATGTCAAACGAATCTGGGAAAAATTTCCGCTCATCATCGTACGGACTCAACCCAATTTCATTTTGCTGAATGCTGAACACATCATGGGCGTAGGAATGAATTGTTTGCTGTATTACGGTTCTTTCTTTTTTTCTTTCAATCAACATAATTGAACTTAATTTTATTCTCCACAACGCATTTTTTGACTCTTTTGACATTTTTGTTATGCCAAAATTTCCCAACTCCCGATCCAATCGTTCTTCACTATAACTTTTTCTTATTGAACGTTTTCTCTCATTTTCAATATCATCATCAGTTATATTCAATTCATAAGTGTACATTTTGGACCGTAAGCCATCAAAATGAGTCATAATTTTTCTGCGGCATCTTATAAACATTATCTGGAACCTAGTCGGATGTGTCAAATGTTACCAAATTTGGTGGAGAAAAGTCGCAGTAAAAGTCGTCACAGTAAATTCCGTATATGAAAGAGTCAGTGTCGGTGTACATCAACTTGTAATTTGCCATTCCCAACTTCGATAACATAAAATTATAGTGAAAATCATACATCACGATTTTGGATACATCCAGAATAGTCATACAAACATATAGAGGTGTATTGAACATCAATTCAGTCTTTCTCATCTCGACGGCTACGAGGTTCTCATCAAAAACTGTTCGTTGGTTGAATCGAGGAGATGCAACCAAACTTTTTATGCCATAAGGACCTTCATATTTTTGCACTAATTTGACGAAGCGGTGGTTCCGGATGTTCTCAATCGTTTTACCAATTGTGGCGTTATTCATTGGTTTTCGCAAGTCTTCTTCAGAAGAACTCATAGCTGCGGTCCTAAGGCGAGTATTCAAGTCGATAAACGATCGCAGCCAAGTCGATTTTTTGGATTTCAGCAATTTATGTCATCGTCATCAATTTTGGTAATTTTGAATTGGGTGGGATGCGGTGTTCTGAGCAAAACGGAAAGTCTTTATGCAGATCGTGTAGTGTGCTGGAATATTCTAAATCGACTTGAAGAATATAACCGTCAGGATTGTCGTCAGGTATTTGTGTTACATCAATGTTGGTGTCGTCCACCCAAGTAAAGTCGTTATATGGTAGAAGCTCCTCGCACATGGCTTTCCCATATAAGTTATTCACTCTTAGATAAAGTAGGTATTCGGATGGTTTCGTAGGTTCATGATTTGTCATGTATTTATTGTTAGCTTTACTGTATCTATCAGAGCATACCGATATTCCTCCCCTTATAGCGTTCTCTACAAACATTATCACATCTACATCCTTCAAGACGCGTAATTTGCAACCGGTATATTTCAGCATACAATCCCACGCGTATCCTGGTAACGTTAAATACCATGCAGGATCTAGACAGTAAGTTTGTGTGGAAAGTTTTCGAAAATTTTCTGAAACGTCTGCAAGTAGGAGAATGTCGGTTTTCATATACAAGTCGCTAAATTCTCCAAAGCTTTTGATGTCGAAATTCCATCAAACATATTCAGAGTAATTATAGTCATTGTTCGAAATATTGGTATTGTTCTGAAATTGTTCGTTCCGTTAACCAGCTCACAAACGTCAACCCTCAGAAGTAGAAACTTGTGCGAGCAATGGATTAACGAGGCGTTACCTTTTAACGAGCAATTACACAGCACGGTGGCCCGGCGGGGAATCGAACCCTGGTCTTTCGCTTGAAAGACGGATGTGCTAACCTCTACACTACCGAGATCGGTAATGTAGAGGTTAGCAATTCATTGTAGACATTTTTCTCGGTCGGTAATTCAGTCTCTTCTAGAGTGTCCAATTTTTAATATTATAATCATAGAAAAATACATCTGTTTCAATCAGCAACATGAATTTATCTTCTTCCAAATTGCCGCATTTTTTTCAACTTTAAAATTTGATATGGAAGTATCGAGATATGCTCTAAAAAATCGAAATGAATCTGAATTCAATATCAGTTTTGTCATCATGAGATGTGAAAGAAATGGGGAGTACACTCACGCGTCTTCGCTTGAAAATATCTCTGATGATAAAATGACTATCGTAGCCTGACGAGTAATGAAATGTGATGGAAACTACGAATTGTTTTTGAAGATCACATTACATAGAGCTTGATGGTTAAATCCCTTAAACTGACCTGTAACAAATTCTGCAATTTCATTCATTTCACCAATTAACCAGTGCATGCTATCCAGACCTCGATAGCTATCGAAGCGAGATAGGCTGTCATCATAGGAACATTTTAGATAATAGTCTTCACTGTAGATCTTATGTCATTGGTATTTTGAAGTAGTATTCGGAATTTGAACATTACATTTTTCTAGTTGAGACTCAAAATCTGCGTGAACTATAAAAGGGCATTTCTGTTTATATACATGTTTGCGGGATTTAATGAAACCATATGATGGAGATGTAATTTTGCAATCATCATTGTTGGCAAAAATTATTTTTCTATGTTCTTCTAATTTCTGCTGACTTGAAAAATGATTGAGATACCTGTCACAGAACCATTTCTTGATATGATTTCTATTCAATCGACTAGACAGTAACCTAGACATATTTTTCATCCAACAGTAATGATATTTTATAATAACATCCTCATTGTCCACAAGTGGAGCTTCATAACTGTTCAATTTTGGAAAATAGGTATTTTGAATCAGAAGCCAATTCACTTGACGGTTCAGTTTATTTTTAGTTAATCGTGTAGGTGCCACAATGTGGGAAGATTCCTCAATAACTTTGTTCAGTTCCAATGCGTAAGCATTGACATATTATTTAGCCTTTCATATTTGAAAATTTTGTATAAAGGCATGGGTAGGTCAAGATCCTGTGTTTTCAGCACTGTACTGAAATGAGGGTATGAGGAAGTTCTTGTTACATTTTCTCTAGCTAGAAAAAAAACACTGTCTATGTTCCAGTAAAAGCACATTTCGTCATTGTTTTGTACATTAATGCAGGCCTGTCTTTTCAAAATTTGGACTGGTAGCCTTATGAAGGATAAACCATTACCAACCTCATATTTATTTATCGCTACTTCCAATGAAATAATCCTACTTGAAGCTCACCCGCTGCCTTTCTCTCGAAATTCGCTCAATTAATTTATAATTGTATCAAAAATCTTGATTTTGAACCATTTCCCTAAATCCGTTCCTGCATTCACGATGGTATCAGGCGTACTGAAATACTTGCGATCAACCATCTCGGCTTCGTTTGATTTTTTCAGAAAACCATCAGAAAGTGTACAATTAATTTTCAGCATGAACATTTTTTTCCTGGAAAGTGTTTGCTGTAGCAGCCTAAATGAGTCTTCAAAGAAATTGTATGTCTTAATGTCTCAAATTCAAAACGATCCTCAATTTCTGTTTGGATTTTACGCTTCATTTCTATTGAGGATTCGAATTTTTTCAATGCTCGTGTGCATTTTCGAATATGAGTTCTTATAAAGTTTAATGTGGAACTGGCCAATTGTTTGGAATAGTTCTTTTTAATTTCTATAATAGTTGCATTAATTTTACTCAATGCATTTCCAAAATTCCCCATTTTTCAAATAGATATAATTCACCAAAAGAACTGTTGTGATAGAGTGTGAAGCGTGAAGCTATTATGGAGCACTGTTTTGAAGAAATCTGAGCTGATGATGCTGCTACGGTATACAACTTGCTAACTCATAACTATGTTGTCTTGAAGTGCGTTGGGGAGACATATAATCGTCTAAAATCAAGAGAAAATACAATTGAATTTGAGTGAAAAATGAGAAGGGAAAATCTAATTTGAAAATGAGAAACAAAAAATTGTTGAAAAAATTAATAGAAAAACTGAAGCTATTCACTATATATTATAATACTACTAAAAAAAACAGCGGAGAAATAAAAATTGAATAGTTTTTCCATGAATAGTTCACCCTCACGATCTCAAATGGAGCAGCTGGATTCATTTGTCCAATTTTTAATAAAGCTCTGAGAATTACCAAATATTTTTCTTCACCGAAGTAGTGAATGTTGGGACGAACTTTTTTCTGTCACTTTCTGCGGCAGATAGACGACTTGATTCCCCAATTCCAATATAACGGCTTCTTTGATTCTCTTAATTTTGGCTTTCAATATTTCATGAGACTCTCTCACGACCAGATCCTGTAGCTTCTTAACAGACTTAGAGGCGTTCTTTTTCAAGATGAAAATTGAGTTTAACGTATTGGAAAAAATAACTAAATTTCATAGAGTCTAGATATTCAGAAATAAATTTCAATATTCCGAATTTTACAAAAAGTACATACCTCGAATGTAATATTAGTTTCAACGCTCGAGAATTCAACGTGTTTGGTCACCAAATGTAATACAGTTGACGGAGAATTAGAAATTGAAACAAAAACTTGTGAATTGAAAAAGCACAGAGAATACTCACATTTTTGATAGTTGATTATTCGCACTAGCTGTAAATAGAGATACAAAAATTATTAAGGGCACAACTGACTGCACAAACTGCTGTAATAAAACTGAGGCTCACTGTTGATATTTTCAATTAATAAATATCTCCACTTCCTGTATGACGTTCATATTAGACATTTTTCCCGACGAGCACAAACCGTTTCTGTTCATCAATTTTACCTTTCACCATATTGCGATCAACTGATTAGCAAAACAGCAAAACAATCATTTGATAGCGAATTATCCACCGCATTGAATAGAATTCGTGAATATATTACAATTCTTTATTCAACTGTTAAACAGAAATATACAACATATTTTTATTAAGAATCAGTGGGAGCAGTAGAAAAATTTCATGCAGAAGGCCTTTTTGTTGAGGATGAACTCGTCACCATAAATATGTTATTTTTTGAGGCAACTTGCGTATTTCTAAGTCCCAAACGCTCAAATTGTTGAAATTTCTCACAACATTTTCTTTGTCTTCATAAAATTCGATATCTTCGGAAATTTCTCGCACACGTATGCCAAAATCTTCAAGGAGCTGTCTGTACTTTTCAGAAGAAATTTCAAAAATGATAGTTTCGAAGAGAAATTATTCTACTAATCGAATCAGTTTGGAGGGGGGAGGGCGGCGCTTGTTGTTTTGTTGAAAATTACAGTCATCGTGAAGTATACGTCGTCATTGGTGTGTCACCACTAATTTTAGATGTCGGTCATTGTTTTTCCTCTCTAACTGACGAGCGGCTAACGATGTACATTTGAGACACCCTGCATACGTCTCGATCAGGTTTCGAACCGGTCTTGATCAGGTTTTGAACAGATATTGATCTGGTGAGCAGCTTGAGGCGTTATTCTTTATTTACCGTACACAGTTTTTTTTTAACAAGACACCCTTTACGAACGATATATTTTAAGGGACTCTGTAGAATTTTTCTGTTATGTTCACCTACATATGAAACACTCTCAATCATCTCCTGATGACAGTTAGCGAAATGCGCTGTACGGCGGCCGTAGAGCACATCAACGATCATGTTGAAAACCACCTGGTATATTGCATATTTGCATCGGAACACTCGCATCTTTTGACAAAACACTCTCTCTGGTCATCACCCCAAAGGAGTTACTAGGCCCATTTGTCACTTTTTCTCCTTCGACCCATTCTGGTCATTGACGACAATATACACCCATCGACGACTACACCCTTCTGGTCATTGACGATCTACAAGAACTAACAGGGGTGCACAAGAACTTACGTCATTCCATTGTTCTCGGGAATACATTTGAGTCTTATTTGCAACTCTTCACGTAGCTACGTCCCCCCTACAACCAAGGACTGAGAGAACTTGATGGACTGACTGCAGTGGTTAGATGAACAGCAATCATGTAAAACTTACATTTTCTCAACATCTGTTATATCTTTCTTATTTTTGAAACACAACAGTAATCATGTAAACTAATAGCGACTTCGAAGGTCACATATAATAAGGATTTAAACTGAAAACTCGAAAATGCAACAAAATCAGCAATTATGTAAAAAACAAACATTGATATCCAAAACGCCATAATTGGCTCTATCTCTCACACATTGAATGACATATCTTGGTAACCGTACGAACCTAGTTTATCTATTATCAAAAGATGTAACAAAATTCATATATGTGAGTATTCATAATATCAGTCTATATTCGAACTCCAAAGTATACCCATATGAGCGTTGGAATCTAGATTGCGACAAGAAATTTGACTCATTAGCCTACATTGCAAATGAAAACATATGTTTGATATTGATAAAACATATGTTTGATATTGATAAATGAAACACTCAATAATTCTATCCAAATTGGATTATGATAATATTGACATATATATGCTTGATTTTGGTGAATGAAACAATCGATAATTTTCGTGCCTTTCATTCATTATCCCAACATATATATGCAAATATAATTTTAACATCGTTTTATTCATAATACATATCACTCATACAATATATGTCGATTATTCAAAATATCATGATGTGAAACTACACTTTCCCTCTTTATCACATGCTCTACTTTCTTCTGTGAGTTGAATTCCCGTGATTTCAATTGATATTTTTATGATGTTTGTCGTAGGTAGGGGTGTATGTTAGAAAGGAGGGACTCCAAGTCTGCTTCGACCATCAGCTCACAAAATAAATCCAACTTTTCAGTTCCATACAAGTAATCATGACATATCGCTACATCAAGCTCAAATTTCCCACTGTGCTCTGGAAGTTTTTGCACCTCTTCAGCATCAAAACATTCACTCAAATCATAACTTGATGAATGTTAGTTATCAACACTCAGATCGGTTAACTCCCATGCCACCCTAATGATAGCAGAATTCAAATTCACTGCTTCCGGCGAATCTTCAGCTGCGTATCGCATCCACATATTTGTGGGGAAGAGAAAGGTCCCTGAAAATACACAAATTGCATTCATTAGTTTGGAAGTTATGTTATGTATGGAAAAAAACACTCACTTAAAATTTGCCCATGTTTGAAGCGAGAGAGTTAATACATATTTCATATGAATATACCATATTTTCACTATTTGTGAAGGGATTGAAGATATACTTAATACCTTCAATCTAAAATATCAAATTTTACCAACGAGCCGGTCTTTGCAATAGAATGATCCTGAGAACTTTGACCCATATATGTAAAAATTAATGTAGCTTCGGATGAATTCACTTGGCAAATAATGTCCTCTGCGCATTGCTCTGCGATACATCTTGAAAGTCATGATTTGAAAGTAATAATTTCCTCATCCAGTGAAATAACTTGGATGGATTTACCATATCGTGTGAAAATCATAGACATTTATTCAATTTTGTAACCTTCATCGAAAACTAATGGTGTTATGCGTCTCTGCTCTGAAACTTCACTTTGTTGAATAATCGAGAATTGATTCTTTTCAATGTCAAATTTCAAATAATTCATTAATGAAAAAAAATAG
Organism: Leptinotarsa lineolata; assembly: GCA_015342045.1. Taxonomy (NCBI): domain Eukaryota; kingdom Metazoa; phylum Arthropoda; class Insecta; order Coleoptera; family Chrysomelidae; genus Leptinotarsa; species Leptinotarsa lineolata. The sequence goes on from WOGR01010224.1 coordinate 8,924, forward strand.
TGAAATTACAGTTTAAGAATATAAAATATGGTCACCTCTATGACGATGACGACGACAACACTGCTTGGATTAGTAGATACTTGTTGCTGTCACCTTGAAATTCAACAAACACTCATCACAGGTTATGTGTACTGAATGTGAAAGCATGGAACTCCATGCTCATTAAGGAATAATCGGAAAGGGGGAGATTCAAGCTTACACCTTCTATATATGTGGCCGTAGCTCAAAGTCATGTATCAAGGACAAAGCATATCGTCAAAGTCGAACTACGTACTCAAGGTCATATGGCGTGCTCATAGCTCAAAGTCGTTTAGGGTCTTTAAGGTCCTATGACGTGCACATAGCTCAGGGTCGTGTGCTTGGAGTTTATTATGAAAAACATTCCATAGTGAATAAAAAACAATTGAATTTTACAACAAACAGAATGATGGACTGTATCATATAGTATATTTTAAGTGAATCATTACACTTCCTGGGCTGCACTGTACTATTTATCTTGTACATTCTTCAGAGACGTGATCTGGGATTGAAGTTATTTCCAAATACCGCTGTACTGATGACTTCTTTAACGAAGAACGCTAATTTTGAGCAAAAATTTGGAGTAAATAATTTCATATTGTTACTTGATACAAAAAGAAGCGTTCATGATATATTTGAACTGATTCAGTTTGGGAGCTTTCAAAATCGATTTTTGAATAAATAATAGTTCAAAAAACAAAACAAAAGACGCTTTGATAGAAACAAAAACTGAAAAATAAAAAATAATTCGGATCAGAATCGCGACGATAACTTCTCTGACTCTAATAATACTAACAATTATAACAATCATACTGATCCAAGTCAAAATCATTGTGATATCACGTTTAACTCTCCTCAGTGTTCAAACACAAACCGCACTCCTTCTTCAAGTGTGAATATGCACGTGCAGGTTTCCACTGAAGCAGTCCTAGCTACTGCAATCGTGGATATCACAAATAAATACAGGAAATCTAAAACTTGTAAGAGTATTCTTAGATGCAGGCTCGCAAGCTCATTTCATCACAGAGAGCAAATTTTTGAATCTCGATCGTAAAACGATAAACATTGAGGTTTCTTGTCTTGATGATATCTCGACAAATATCAAACAATCTACTTATACAGCAATTAAACCCCGTCACAATCAATTCGCAAATAGGTGTTGAATTTCTCATTGCACTTTTATGCCTTCTATTCATATTAATCGATGAGATTCCTAAAAACATTTCCTTAGCTGATCCAGAATTCTTCAACCCTTCTGAGATTGATGCTCTTTTTGGTGTAAAATTGTTTCACGAATCACTACGCATAGGCCAAATCTCATTGAAAGTCCATCAAGTTGCGGTTCTTCAAAAAACGCAACTAGGTTGGATCGTAGCTGGTGAAATTAAAAATCCTGTCGCCACTAGACGCATGCGTTATCACCTAGGCTCACATGCAGCGCCATGTAATTCTGCTCTCACTCGCTTCTGGGAAATCGAAGAAATTCCTTCCTCTAATATTTCTTTCCCAGAAGAAAAGGCATGTGAAGTGCATTGTACACTTCACACTACTCGAGATAAATCTGGTCGATACATCGTTAGGCTTCCTTTTAACGATAAAATTTGGAATTTTGGAAAATCTAACTCAACTGCTTCACGTCGTTTCTATGCATTAGAATGACGATTCCAAAAGGATCCAGAATTTCAACGCAAATACTCTGACTTTGTAAAAGAATATCGAAAGCTAGATCATATGTCTCGGATTTCGGGTCAAGACGATACTGCCAACAGTTTTTATCTTCTCCATCATGCGGTAAGAAAAGATGATAGTTTGACTACTGAAATTCGAGTCGTATTTGACGGCTCAGCTAAAACATCAACCGGTATTTTATTAAATGATACTTTACTGGTAGGTCCTAAATTGCAAGATGATCTGTTTGTAATTTTGCTTCGTTATCGTTCGCATCTTTATGCACCTACGGCCGATGTTAAAATAATGATAGATAGATAGATAGATAGATAGATAGACATTTATTGATCATACACCAATTTGACATTGGATTGATAAGTCAAAAACAGAACAATGTT
>WOGR01010225.1:0-11007 GCA_015342045.1 Leptinotarsa lineolata
ATATGCTGGACATGCTGACAGCAAGTGCATTAGGGTCTCGGACGCCTCGCGGCAGGCCCTGCACCTCGTGTCAGGAACCTCTATACCCATCACGCGACTGCACTAGACTTAGTTGTTGAAGACACCATCCTGGCATGCCATGATGAACCCTTCAGTTTCCGACTTCAGCCCACTCGCCCTGAGGAAAGCGAAAGTCAGGCGCTTCGATAAACCAAGGTATTCAATGCTATCAAAGAAGCCCCCATGCATTGGCTCATCTTTTTGTTATCGCTGAAGTGAAGTAATCTCTGTGACTTTTATATGAACGGGTGCTGAACGCGTTCCATTTCGGTGAAAGAGTTGTAATCGCCTCGTTCAGTGTCGAAAACTAAAGCGAGTTCATCAGCTGCTCGAGCAGCTGCCCTAAAAAGAAATGCTCCAACTCCTGCTCTGTTATGGTCGCTGACCATGCAGAGATGAGGATCCGAACTCCTGACGACTTTACAGGCTACATCCAGGACCATTCTGTCATGTAGACACTCCAAACTCAAAAGTCCGCGGCCTTCCTTTATCAGTATTATTATTATTAATGTAGGTTTTCTTTAGGTCCGGTGTTGTGAAATAAAGATACGTAACTTGAAACAAAAAACATGTATGGTATTATTTCTATTGATGACGCATATTCATTACCATATTTTCATTGCCTGTCCTAGAAAATCCATCTTGTCACGAGTATGAGCATTAAAGGTATAAATGCGCGGGTGTTCACTTTGTTGCAATTCCGAAGATTACTCAGTTCATATTTTCATTCGTAATAGAGTGTAAATGCAAACTAGATAATATAATATGAAGTCTGGCTTGTCCGCGTCTGGTATTTTTAGTTGTTCGACTTTGAAGATATTTTCAAGAAGCTATCACTACACTGAGGTTCCAATTTGTCTATTCCTCGGGTAGAGACATGCTGTAAGGGTTTTGTGACTTGACGTCAGGGTCTCAAACTGCCTACTCCCCAGGCCTCGTCGCTAGTCTCTGCAGGAGTTGTGTACACTATGGACCATTATAATGGTCTCAAGATGTTCAACCATTTACCTGTCCACATTGAAATGTTAGAGGATAACGGTGTATTTTGAAAATCAGTGAAAGACTTACTATGTGGTAGACCCTATTATAGTTTGGAAGAGTTCTTTGAGGACAGCTTTCTCTAATTTATTTTATCAACAGTAAATTTTATCAAATAGACAAAGTATGGAATACTGCAATTGAACATTTTGAACTTTTTTGGTAGCATTTTCATTGTATAATATCTTCAATCAATTTCATATGTGTTTGACTATTTTAATGTTATTATTTGAACCCTATTTATGTATTTGTGTGTGTATTGATATGATGTATGTGTGATATGTGTGTATATTGATATGTATGCATTTATGTTTATAAGGACTGATGAAAATTTGCAGCTTTGTCAATAAGACCTGATGTTCTTTGGGCAATAAAACATATTATTATTATTATGGAAATGAGCACAAACAACAGCGGTCCTCAATGCCAATATAACCCATACCATTGGTCAAATTCAGCCTGATTCATGGGCCAGAGTCATGGAAAATTGGACGTTTCGGATGTGCTCCACCCAGAGAAACCGTGGCGGACATTTGAACGATGTTATATCGTTCAAACGTACCTATCGATGTCCCTGTAGTTCTAATATAACCTAGGGGTGTGAATGGTAGGGAAATTTTTAAAAGAGAAATGGGATAACTTGATGTCATCTCAATGTGGTGTAATGAGGAATATTGTTTTTTGTTTAATCCAGGTGTTCTGATCCATGTGGACTGCTTTTCTAGATGATTCATTGTTGACTGATGTCTATACGGACACATATTTGGTAGTGAGTTGGTTCATCAGACATTCGCTATTGAGCCGTTATTGTCCAATAGAGTGATTTTTCTTCTTGACAAGACCTTCCCGTAGTGCTTGACTGGCATGTTGTCAACTTTGGACAGAGTCCATACCACTCAAAAATGATTTTTTCGGTCATTCATTCACAAGTCAGAACTCTTGTATTTTTGTGTAGTCATTACTGTTTAGAAAATACACAGTTTTTATCGAGATGCACAAGCACAAGTCTATGGAACATCTCATAAAGTATCTGTTGTAAAGAGACCCAAACTTTCTTCGAGACCGTCAAGACTGTGTGTGAACTGAAAATCGTTATCTAATGTAACACTCAACGAATTATTTGGGTGCCCTAAAATTATACGTTCGGTTGTGCCAAATGTATCATTGGAATATCTGGTGTCTGGATTTTTCTAGAAATAAGTTCTACTTTGTTACTGCCACCCCAACCGAATACTTCATTGAGATAAACAAAGTCAAGTATGCTGTCGTTTGGTCTTTGCCAATAGGTCTTTTATGTAAAATAAAAAAATTGCACGAAAAATTGGAAAATTTGCATAAAAACGATGCTACTTTGAGATCATTGGTGGAATATCTTCACCCTCGTTGAGCTGACTGAACCACTTTGGAAATTCACAATCATTTTCAGGCCACAATTTTTGGCCAATTTTCTACTTACTTTCTGCTTTTCACTCAAAAGAAATAATCTGCAAGTTTAATGTCAAGCTTGTAGAAGCCGGCGCGGCGACAGAAAAAAACCTTTTGTTGAATCAGTCTACGTCATTATTTTAGGCTCCTATTCCCCATATCGACGATTTTGAATACCTATGTTGTTTTTTTCAATAGATTCTGCTAGGTTTAACGTTGAGTTGGCAGAACCAAATCGAAATACTCAACTTTTCTGAAATTTTGAATTTGCAATGATTTTAGTCTCATTTGAGATTCCTTTACTTTTATAACCCTATTGATTAAAATTTCGCTTTCCGTTTGAACTGAATATTTGGGTGACTACCTCAGACACATATGGCAGGAGCGGTAATATTTTTTTTGTGGGAGACAATAATATACCGGGTGATTCTTTAAGGTGGCTCACCCCTATAACTTTTTTTTATTGGAGATAGAGAAACGAAATTAGGGGGTTGTGTATTATAGTTCAATTTACATTTTTTGACATATTTACTTGCTTTGCCGTACTTTCGGTTTGACCGGAAATGACCTCAACTTTCGATTTTTAAGTGGAAAATCCTATATATTTTTACTTATTTCGACCGAGAATGACATTCTGAGTCCAACAATACTTCACTTGTCAGTATTTGACAAATAAAATCATTTTTATTCCAATTTTTATTTTTTGATCCAGAATGCCATTGATCGTATAAATCGCTTCATTCTTGATAAAGTAACACGGAAAAACTACGACTGTGAGGCCTATGACTTCACGGTTATTTTGAGAATTATTTCACAGTCGCAAATATAAATTTTTCCAGATAACTTGATTTTTTAAATGGAAAGGGGGTGCCCCGTCAGCTTTTTGTGAAAGATCATTTTCGACAGCTTTTTGTGAAAGATCATTTTCATATGAATAATTTGATACCACACACTTTCACTTCATTTTCTCTATTTTTTTGAATAATTGCAAGAAAGTCGCAAATTATTCCATTAAGGTTATAAATTTTCAAAATGGCCTCCCCCTTGATCACGGCAAAGTTCAACTTTTCCAATTGTTGCGGACATCACATTGATTAGCTGTTCCTCAGTGATGTTCTGGAATGCCACCCTTACTTTATGCTCTAGTAGCTGATGTATTGTAAACCTGATTTTTAATTGTTCCCCAGAGAAAAAAATCTAGATCTGGTGATCTAGAATATGAAAAAGAAATAATACATTTATGTAAAAATATGACAACTCAAGAATGTACCTCTTAGGCCACTGAATAGGTCCATAAGTGCCAATCCACTTCTCTGGGAAGGTGTCATTCAGATGTTCTCTTACGACTTGAGAATTGTGAGTTGGCGCTCCATCTTGTTGAAAATTGATACCAACTTGATTAGCCAGTGGCAAATCTTCAATGAAATCATTAATTTGATTTCTAAGAAACTGTAGATATCTTTGCGCAGTCAGTTGTCCGTTGAAAATGATTGGCGATGATTAGAGAACCTCTGAGCATAAATTCGAGCTGCATCAGTTGCATTCTTTTTGTTTCTCCGTAAATTAGCAACATGTCAATTTTCTTGTTTCGAGTATAATTTGCCATATCTAATTATAAACTACACAACAAATGAATTTTTAAAAGTGACAGCATATTCATTAGCCTATTTGTTTAGGTAGTCCTAGCAACAGCTTCAATTGTTTGTCACGGATAACTAGACGTAGTGCATAAGTATATCGAATACGTATTATTTGTTATATAGGTATGATTGTTTCTTGCAGTTATTCAGAAAAATACAGAAAATCAAGAGAAAGTGTGTGGCATCAAATTATACGTAAGAAAATGATCTTTCACAAAAAGCCGACTAGCCACCACCTTTCCATTTGAAAAAATCAAGTTAACTGGAAAAAATCATATTTGCGACTGTGAAATAATTCTTCAAAGGATTGTGAAGTCATAAGCCTCACAGTCGTAGTTTTCCGATGTTACTTGATCAAGAATGAAGCGATCTACACGATCCTTGGCATTCTGGATCAAAAAATAAAAATTGGAATAAAAATGATTTTATTTGTCAAATATTGACAAGTGAAGTATTGTTTGATTTAGAATGTCATTCTCGATCGAAATAAGTAAAAATATATAAGATGTCCCACTTAAAAATCGAAAGTTGGGGTCATTTCCGGTCAAACCGGAAGTACGGCAAAGCAAGTGAATGTCAAAAAATGTAAATTGAACTATAATACACAACCCCCAAATTTCGTTTTCTATCTCCAATAATAAAAAAGTTATACGGGTGAGCCACCTTAGAGAATCACTCGGTATATTAAGCAGGGCCATTTCAGGTTTCTATTTTGCCTACAAATGATTTTCCATGTGTTGAAAATCAGTGGTTTCTACTAACTTTACCGTTGAACTGGCACCAATTTTTGGATGTTTTGGTTACTTTTTAGGCTCCTTCATTACTGTATTGAACAATTTTTTGCTTCCTGTTATAATATTGATTACATCATCTCCTGAAGACGCTAAGTTGGTTGGTGAAGCGCGCATTTAGAAGAGTATTGCAGTTCTGGTGTTTGGGAACAGTGCTTGTTTTGAAATTACCATCAGCTTTCATCAATTCCAGGAAAATTCAGAATTAAAGTTTAAATCATTGAAACGTTAGGTATATTGGCGAATATGTTCAACATTTTTATTAATTTTTTTCAAAAAATATCATAAAATTTAATCCCAAAATTGAACGTAATTTGGTATTTTTGTTAAGTCTGATGCTAGTCTAACAACTAGATCGTTGATAACATTACTTTTTTCCTAGTTTCCACACAGTTTTATTAATTGATTTTGTTCTTTCAAGGGCACTTCGAATTTCTCCAATCAATTGCATATTTTGGATCTTTCCTCAGTCAAGACAGGAAGATGTTGAAAAAACTGTAAAAATATTTCAATAAAAACTCAAACATAGATAAACGTATAGGAGACGTTTGCTTCAAAAAGAGAATCTATGAAATTTATACGTTGTAGTATACTTCAATATGATGAATCAAATAGAATAAAATTAATTTTCTTTCAGATTCAGTTCGAATATTTGGAACTTTAACTGTTTTTTTATCAATAATAAAATGAAAAAGCCCAATTCGGAGAATATCAACACAATAACTAACAAGAACATAAATAGGAGTTCAAATATTGCATTCATGAATGCAAATCGATCACAAGAAAGTGTGGAATCAGGACAGCTGGTAACACGAAGTCCATTGCTCTTTCTGAATTTAATAAAGCACCGACTATAATGTTTACAACATATAACATAACCTCAAAATCTCTCTTACCTCCGCCAAGGCGTTAATATAAAATGAAGATGAGTATGTTTGCGGTGGAAAATTCGTAGTAGAGTCCGACATAATCACTGACACAATTATGCTCACTTTCACCGGCAATCAGACCGAGTTTTCTCGAAAAATCAGCACGAAATTATCTTTCAACTGAAACGCGACTTCATATTGACACTTCGGAGAATGTCTGTGTGTTTGTTTTGTTTGATACGATTGCGTCTATCGAGTGCTTTCGATATTCAAACACGCAAGTCCCGATGCACTGGGATATGCGACAGTTAATTGAGTAAGGCCGGCCGCACACTGTCAATTTTATTCATGAAACTTTTTAATCACAAAAATAGTAATCAGAATATGTCTGAAGAAATTGAGAGGTGTATAGTTTTTAGGAGAGACTAATTTTTGAAGAGAAAAGCTTTTCGGCTTTTAATTTTTTCGTTTTCATAAAAAAATGTGGGAAGCTTCCAAAGTTATTTACGAAGATGTATAGATAATGCATAGAAGTTACTTTCACTGGAGGAAAAATCCCTCTCCAAACAATTACTCATATGGAAATTGAATTATACGAAAGAAAAAGTACCTACTTTCGAAAAAAGTACATTTGAACATTGGATTACTTTCAAAGTCCTGGGACTGAGAAAGAAAACGCGTTTTTTTGTTCAAAATTGGCATTATTCATCAACGTTTTCTCCATCAAGAGCCACAGAATCATTCCAGCTTTGCTATTACATTTTAATACCACTTTTGTAGAACGATCATAGTTACATCAAAATATAGTAACTAATGTTAAGTCTATCACTTTCATACTTCTCGTATTATTAAATGTTTTTGAAACATCTTAGTTGTTAATCATGACACACTTTCATTGGTGTCACTGCTTCCTCAGGTTAGGTGGTGTGCATTGGCACCTCAGCCAATCGTGAGCTGTGATCTGTCTGCTCGGTAGACCTGCACTAGCTCGTCGAATCTCTCGTTGATAGCAGTATTTTTAATGTTTTCGGGTAATTATGCATGTTCCGGGGTATCTGAGGTTCTCCTCCAATTTCATATTTCCCCTGTATACCAAAGGTTTTCATACAAGGGCAGCACCATAACCTTTTTAAGGACCTCCGGGGGCACCGTCGATGGAAGCCAGTTTGGTTCTTCAAAAGCACGTCGAAAGATACTGCTCTAATTGGAAGAGTTTTCATTATATAGATTTCCACTTTTCGTGGTTCCAATTCTCAAGGTAGACAAATCCACAGCTAAAAGAAATTCAGGGTAACCTCGTCAAAACGGGGGATACCCCTAAATACTCCTTATAGACTCTCTACAGTTTTTGTTGAATATTCTTTTACGTTGTTTCTCCAGAATTCTCTCGATATGGAGGTTTCTACGATTTGTTTAATTATTACCATTTTTTTTTGGAAAACACATTCTTGGCATTCCAAAATTCACATCTTGTATCGATTATCAGAATACAGGTAGCGATGAATAGAAAATTGAAAAAAAGGTTAATATCTTTTTATATAGACTACTAAGTTAATATTGCAATTTCTAGTACTAGTAGCGCCATCTTGTAATGAATAGTATATACTACTATTTTATGCATGCTGGCGCCAAGAAGATTACTGCCACCTTGTTGTTATGTATATTTTGCGTGGTTTGCAACATACTCTCAATTCATTTCTCCCATAAACATAAGAAATACTGCTTTGCATATTATTAAACGTTACTGTCATTCTCAACGTTTCTTCTTAAACTTGATACCTATTTTTATTCAAATCTTCCAGCTCCAATAAGTATATTTCAGTTACTCTCCTTAGCACGAGATTTTATTTGTGTCCTTCTTGAACACTACAATTAGCCAAAAAGGTTTTCAATTAAAATCATTCAGGATACTTCATGCAATATATTCGTGATGAGGTGAATAAATGAACATAAAAGCTGATCGATACACGTTCTGATATTCTAGCAGATCTATGCAGATCATAAGAAAAAATTGACCTCTAACCTGCCTGAATTCATCCAATCAGTTACCAACTGGAAATAGAATTAAGTTGTTTATGATTGGCGAAACTAGAATGTCAAGCAATCTTTTGTTACGCGACAGCGGCATTGCCAAAGCTACTCTGTTAGAGTAGATCTTCTTCCAAGGATTATTTCGAGACAGCTAGACATTTTTTATTAATTGCTCCCCAGCAGAAGGTAAGTAGTTATAATTTGGAAGAATTTCATCAAGTTTCATCAAGTACAAAGAATAGTTCACCTCCTAATGACGTCAGCAAGGTGGGTGAAATGGGCGCCTCCGGACTACTTTTCAAAAAGAATCGGTAACGCTGTATCAATGTAACTTGTCAGTGAACCTGATGCATGTAATAATTTACATTTACTTATCATTTCATTACTAAAAAGTTATTATCACTTTGGTGCAGTTTTTCACAAGATGACTTCCCACTTGAGTAAGTTTGCTTTGGATACTATTTTCTACTTAATTCAGATGAATTGAAAATGTATAATGTATCTTTCGTGTTATGGGAATCCCAGAAAATCGTTTGATTTTTTTAAGCTGGGTTAAATTTTAAATCCCCGCAATATCAACTATTTTTATGCAATTTACATGAACTGAAAATGTATTAGTTTCCTGAGAATACTCATAGTATGTGAATTCTAGACTTTTGATAAACAAATCTCAAGAATGTCAGAAGATAACTGAAAATGATATGATTGGTTAAGATAGGAAATGAGAACGGTAAAAATACTTGTGTGATGAAGTCTTTTATTTCTGAACCACATTCATAAAAAATCAGGTATAAAAGTTTTGGTAATAACTAAAGACAAAGAATCAGAAAGCAGTTTTTATATTATACTTACATCTCGCTTAATCTTGACAAACAATTTACATCATTTTCTTGTATCGTTTCAGCTAAAGAACAAATAACACTTCGAAGCAGACAACTGAATCCCTGTGATCATTTGTTCTGGAAGAGCAGAGGTTATGCAGAGAGACCAGATAACTGGGAAGGTGGGATCCACTTTTTCAATAAACAGTTTCGAACATTTATCGCGAATATTTTTGACTCACTTTTGTTTTCAGCTTGTACCCCATCATGGGCTTGTTTCATGATTTTTGGATTATAGTTCACTTGATAGGAATGTCAAATTGAAAAACAGTGCACTTTGTTTCACCTCTCTAAGTACCGTAGTTTTCCCGTAATTAATTATTGAAAATCGAATTTGGTGGGCTGATGACGTCACGGCCCTATTCCCGCTACTTGTTCGATTGACCAATAGGAACAATAGAAATAATCAACATTGCCAAATCCTAAAATTTACAGAGCCAATAATTATCATTTTAACTGTGGAAGTGTATATGAACCCGTTAACGTTTCAGTTAATGGAAAATTCTCCACATGGAGAAAAATCATGTTTGGAATTTAGTTCTATATCTGAAATCAGTACATTAAAGAATCATTTCAAATATTCAATTTATTCTACAATCCTCAATCTGTACAACTGCAATTCATTATAAAAAAACGATTCCTACATACATACCTCTTTCTAATATTGCTATTAAATTCAAGCGTTTAGGTTCGCTTGGGTAATCTGTTAAATCTTCCAAAACTTGAGAGAAAGGTTGATAAGGTCAAGTATAGACAGAATTGTACTCGAACTGATCCAACAAAAGCTTGTGAGGTAATACCATTAATCATTTGATAAAATTTAATGAAGTAAAATGAAAAACATTTGATTTTTTTGCAAAAACAGTCATTCATTTCGTTTCATACTTTCAGCAACAGTATTAACTCCAGATAATAATTTCTGTGGAGAATACTTGAAGTTGAAACAAAAAACTGTGTCATCAAATTCTATAAAGTTTTGGAAGAGTAGAAGGATTGTAGTTCTTTTTTTTTCAGTACTTTCATCAATTTTTTTCTCATCATTTTATCTTTTGGGAACCTAAACTCAGCTCACCTATAATCCAATGCGCTTTCTGTTTTCTTGTGCATTTCTGCACAATTAAAATCAGCACAAGAATGCACCATATTAATATTCAAATATATCTCTAAAACACACACAAACTAAACTCGATGAAAAACGAATTGTTCCTACGTGAGCTATCAGCTAAGAAAAAGTTGAAACTCAATATTGCAAAAACAAGCAAAATGGATCCGATATTACATACAATTTCGATACCGAATAAACCAATAAATTGTGTTATGGGTACTCCATTTTCCTGAGAAAATGGACGATCAATTAAAATTTTTTGTAATTATTCATTCATTTTTTAAGAATAAAGCCAGCAAACAAATAAATATACAATAATAAGATCGCTCTAATTCACGAATTAAGCATAAAAATGGACAATAATATGCTTTGATACAAGTTATATCTAAATATGATTCTAAATAGAATCACAGAGCTGTATTTTCAAATGGTTTTCGAATGCTCATGAACCCTGACGAAATAAATGAATTATGCATTCATGCCACCCATCAAAAATAATAAATTCAACGTTACTGGTATATTAGCCATATTGTGAGCCAGCGCCCTCTGTAGTGTATGCGACAATGTGCTCTTTCTAATGTCAATGGTTTCCACACATAACTTCGTATTTTTCTTAAAACAAATTCAAAATGAATGTTGCGCCTAGTTTCGTTGAAGCTGAACCCGACAACTTACCAAGAGTCGATTTTGAAATGATCGATTCATTTTACTTGAAAATTTTGCAATACTTTGGTACCGAAACGAAGAATGAAAAATTGAAACGGTAGGTGGTATATTTAGTAGGTCGCTTTCATTTATATGACATTCATTTCAGACTTTATCTTTTATCGAAGGTATAAAACATTTTAACCATTTTGGTGGTAGTAATGGTAAAATTCAATCGAAAAATAACCTAAAAAAATAACATAAAAATATTTTTCGGAGTGTAAACTAATGACACGGAATATGCAGCAAAATAGGCCCCCGCCCAGACCTACCTTTTACAAAAAAAAACTTTCTTTAATTAGATAATTGTAACACTTGTATTCACACCAAGTTGACAACAATAACAACAAAAATGGCGTCTGTCGAATTGGATCATCAGATCTGTGATTGGATATTAAAAACCAATACACTTGGCAACTCCGCTCTAGACACGATCAATTTTATTGGTCAACAGACACGCGG
>WOGR01010226.1:0-11006 GCA_015342045.1 Leptinotarsa lineolata
AAGTCCTAGATCAACCTGTTAAAAAAATCTTCTCAAAAATAAGTGTATAAAAGGAAGCATGTACATGTGAGAGTATGAATTTGAAGGTATTTTGAAAGCTAAAAAGAAAAGAAAGTTGAAAGAAAGGAAAATAAATCAAATATTCAGTGACCTTATATTTTTTTCGAGTTGATTTTTGAAACTACCAATAGTGACCAAGCATTTTATTCAATTATATTTCTATATATTTCATTCAATACTTTTTTTACTGTTATTGTTTTTTATATGTTTTTGTTCAGTTGGGCTGTTCATCTACATTCTGTACCACCGACTTGCTACTAATGTACCTTATATACCGTGGTCAATAAACATCTATCTATCTATCTATCAAATGATCACTTACGAGACATACTATTCAAATTGTTAGATTTTTCATTACTTGGTAGGTCTAGTGTAGTACGCTATACTTTTATTTCGGCTACGTTGGATAATTTTAAAACCATCAAAATTGTTATTGTCGAAATTCTTTTTCGCCCCGTATCTTCGAAACAAAGTACCCTATCAAAAATCTTCAAAGGACAAAATATCCTTAGATCATTCCAAGGAATAGTCTTTGCCGCATGTTTCATAAACACCCTGTATATTACCGCATACCTTCGAATCGGAAACTACTCCGTTTTCACCCGATAAACATCAAAAAACGCCCGAAACAGATCAGGAATATTTCTCGTGGAGGATGATCCGAAATGAAATGTGAAATGCATTGTGTATTGATTCAGAGCTAAAGTGATTTCCAAACGTTGAACGGCTGAACAGAGTGATGCGATTTGAATCGATTTCTTGAGCCCCATACGAGTACATGTTTAATATGCCAGTGGGCCATATCGCGCAGAGGTAGTTCATTCGATAGTGCAGCGAAGCATCAATTGAAACGATTTCGACAGCAAAAAAAACTACTACAAATCAGAGTGCGCTTATCGACCTGTTAACTACGTTGTCATGAACGTCGAACATTCATTGGAGTGGTTTACGTAATTGTGAAAAATTGCTTATTGAAATCCGAACTTGTATTCCACTCACCCATTCAATATGATCGAAAGAATTCCATTCATACTTTGGTCAAGAAGTGCCTTTCAGGTCAAACTTTTGAACTGTAGGGCTGATAATTATAATTTTTCCAAAAGGGTTGAAAATACATCCTGAAACAGGTAATTTGGCTTGTACAAGATGAGCCCAATATGGACCTTATATGAAAAAATATTATTTTAACTCATAAAATATCAAAAGATAACCTCCAACTACAAGACTCGGTGTCCTACTTGGGGGTTACTTTCACGAGTACCCTCAACTGGGAGACCAACCTTAGAGAAACTCTGGATAGGGTCCGGAAGAGAGCTAATCTCCCAAAAGCGCTGAGAGGCAAGCTCGGAAGATGTGATAGTACAACTCTTCAACACACTTACAAAATGTTCATAAGACCGATCCTGGATTTTGAAGTCACAATATATTGCACGCTATCCCTGAGACGAACCCACCGCATACAAACAACCCCGAGGAGAATCCTTCGAAACCTTCATAACATACCATTCCGACACTCCTCCCAAGATTCATACGACAGAATAAATATAGCCCCCATCAACTTGAGATTTCAGGAACTACAAGGCCGATACGCCGCCAGATCTATGCGCAGCAATAACAACGCTGCTATTGACACCCTGACCACCGCTTGGACGCCCTGTGGAGGCCCTAGAAGGATACCATGGAAGAAGCTCCCGCTACCTCAGCCAGACTCCTGGGGAAAGTGGAAGACCCGACAGAGCAAATCCAGGATATCCCAGAAGAGTTTCCACTGGCAAAAACATAGTGGACAGCACACGGCCTGGCACGGCCTGGAACACCCTGAAGCCCCAGTCACATCTCCCACAGCAATACAACCCAAACCCTCAAACAAGAACATCCCTATGGACCCGGACACTCTAACCAGGTTGAAGAACAAAAACAACCGAAAACCTCCCAAAAAACTAACATAAACAGAAAGAATGAATTTATAAACTAACCCCAACCCTGCAGGGGCATGGGCCTATAACAGGGCCTTCCTTAATGTATATATCATCTAATTTACAAAAACCTGAAATCAATAAAATACTCAAACAACATCAAAATTGAAAATTGGGAAAATTCCATCACCTTCTGGATATATGAACAATAGTTCGCGGTCAAAACATTTTAATTTTTCAGTTATTCATGCATTGCTTGAATAACAATTTTTTTCTACTCGAACAGGAACATTGCAATAATCGTTAAATGACAAATATGAGATTTCCTCTTCTTGTAGAGCAATTTTTGAAAGATCTCAGGACAGATTTCCGTTAGAAATCTAAAAAAAAATGTATTTTTTAATTTGTTATCTCTATCTCTCTAGGTTTTCTTGGCCTTTGCTTTCGTACGGCGCATTTAGCCTCCTTACAATTCACTTAGGTTAAAAATTATAAAGCTCCATCTATCAATAAAAATATTTTTTCTCAATATTAATATCGAACCTATTTTTTATCATCAGAAGCTACATGGAAAATTTTTTTGTATGTGCTTTTGTTTAAAGAACTGTTATAAACAAATCCTTGGTTCATAAGATGATTCGATTTTTCTAAACATGATCTTTGATGCAAATTATGATTTAAAAATATCATTTCTTAAAACAATGTTTTTATTGCTTAAAAACTGATTTTTCTTGTACCACTTGTAATTATTATTAGGAAACTTTTTTTGTTCAAATCATAATTTATCTTGCTCTTTGATAACTCAAACAAAGAGAATTGTTTCCAATTGAATTTTCATTGTTCATTCAATGAATGATTTGTTATAAACAATTAAATTTTTCCTATATAATTTTTTTCTTTCCATAAAATGTGATAAAAACAACAACGTTTTATTTTTCAAGAAGAAGAATCATTTATATTTCTATCGAATTTCGAATATTTTGTTCTTCTTCACTACATAACTCTCAACTGTTTTTTTATGTTCAAACTTAATATCTATCTATTTCTATTCTATTAATCTATCTATGAATGCAAAAGTCACTGACTCACACATTTATGTCTGTTTCTCCGTACTGTTAAGTCCTAAGAAGCTAAAATTTGGTGTATAGCTGCTTCTTAAGTCTAAGATGCGCACTAAGAAAGGATTTTCCAACTGGGGCGCCCCCGTGAGGGTGAAAGGATTTTTTCTCAATTTTTCAGTTGGAACATCTCATGAACTATAATTATCATGACTGAATCACTTATATAACTTTTCATTCGACGTATATTTATCAATAATTTCGTTTATCGTTGTTCGTAGATAAACTTTGGTTAAATTATTGGTCATTGAGTATGCTTTACTTTGTTATATAAAGCAATAAACAAATAGAATTCAGTCAGTATAAACATGCCTGAGAAAGCTATAAAACACATGTTGCAATTTTGTTAACTGTTAAAATTATTTCGGAGAAACTTTTATACAGGGTGAATCTCCAGGAATTGCATCGATCGATTGTGGGAAAACTATATTTGGGAAAAATCTGAAAATTTGACAATATGCCGAAGTCAATTAGGTTGAATTCGTTAATATATTTTTGAGATAGCGGCATTTCCGTTTATACGGAAGTAGGTGTCAACTTTGGTATTTTAAATAGAACACCCTATATATTATTACATTTTTAGATTCTACATGAGAATCTAAATACTTCTTGTGTATATTGTTCTATATCTAGGTCTGGCCATTTTTCACACATTCAAGTTAATTTGTCAAAAATGATGTTTACAGACCCAACAATAATTGTCAATTTTTCCTATAAGGAAACCTTTATTAGTGGTTTTTCTTTTCCAAAATTCGATTCGCATATATGTATCACATGTCTTTGATATAACTTCATCAGTTCTCCGTAAATAATAGATAAATTCAAATAATCTCCGTTTGTGTAATTTAATCGTCCGGCACGATTCATTATTGACAATTTGCAAATGGCAAGTAGTGACATTATCGTAGCAATTGATTATTTCCTAACGTCGCGCCGTCTTGGCCAACTGACAGATTTTAGAAACCGCATAGTACGTATTCTGTCGATAGAAAAATATTAAATCGCAATTATTTCAAAAACTACTGATTAGTGGAATAGGTATCCCTGTAGAAAATTACATTCATTTTCAATGCCTCATACCATTAAAACATGGGGGTTTCCCTTTGAAAAAAGTCACTTTAGACGGTTTATTGAATTTTATTTATATTTTTATTTTTTGTCCACCGTGTATTGATAATTATGAAAATTTCATATGAAGTCCATCGAATTTGGTTCTACTCAACAAGGAACCCGACCGAAACTCAATGATAAAGGTTTTCCCATGGGAAAAATTGGTAATTATTGTAGAGACTGCAAACATAATTTTTGACATAGAAACCTAAATGTGTCAAAAACGGCCAGACTTAGATGTAGGACATTATACACGAAAATTATTCAGATATTCTGATGTAGAATCTGAAGATGTAATTTAATTTATTCAAAATAACGAAGCTGACACCTACTTCCGGTATAACCAGAAGTGCCGCCATTTTTTAAATATTTCAGCCGAATTTTTCCCATCGACTTTAGCATATTGTCATGTTTTTAGATTTTTCCTTATTATAGTTTTTCCACAATCGATCGATGCGGTTCCTGGAGATTCACCCTGTATAGCATTTAAAATACTCAAATATTCGAAATTTTTTGATTATTTTTTTGCTTTGTTGAAGACGGCTCATTTTTGAACTGGTCCACAACCTAGAAAAAAATGAGAGGCCTACTTATCAATCTCTTGGTCTTCTGCTATTTTGTGTGTCTTCGCATTCATTATCGATCATACATAAGAGACCGCCCTCATTGAATACTGCATTAGATTCCGTAATCTAGAAGGAAAATAAATTGCCAAATGTTGCGTTGCGTATTTTAAATTCCATAAAACAGTTCCCCACCAAATGGCGTAGTGAAGAAAGTAAAATAGTGGAGCGTAGGAAAGCAAGAGAAAGAACTGAACGACAAACTGTTTGGAATATTTACGAGCTTTCCGGTAAAGCGTGCGATTGACTGAAACGTTTGGTGCTTTCCAGTATCGTCAAAAGAATTCTGATACTGCTGGCTCCCCACACAACAGTGAATCAGTAAAAAGGGGAGAACAGACGAAGTATAATTGTTCTAACCACTTTCGTCAGCGGTACGCTTGGGAAAGGAGACTTTGTAGGGAGTGCAAACACACGAAAGAGTCCCGCCTTACATAAACACCAACTGTGTTTTTGTTTGGAAGGAACTTCACCTCGTCATAGTCATCGTTTTTCTTCTGAATTAGGGCCTACTTCGTTTTCCCTGAACGTTTATCGCGTGAAATGCCTCAACAGCTTGGAACTCGATTGAAATCGGTTATATTTAGAGAAGAATTTTCTGAGAAAATAAGGAAAGATATTATGTATGGTATTAGTGAATCGTGTTTTTGTAATATTCCGTTGCAGTTCTTTGCATCTCATCGGAACTGAAAAATCCATTTTTAATTTTTTCTTGAATTGAAATTATAAATCAAACCACTATACAAATATGGAGTTAGAGTTGAGATTGCTAATTATAGACCAATATCATTGATTTCCAATGTAGCAAAAATTTCCGAAAAAATTATTAAAATAAAATTAACTGGATTCCTTGAAGAATTCGACATTCTGTCACAACAAAAAAATACGGAATCAGGAAAGGGAGGTCGACAGAAGATGTTATATTCACTTTGACATCAGAAATTTATAAATTGTTGAATTCATCAAAAACTTCATTTTGTATCTTTGTTGAACTATCCAAAGCTTTCGATACTTGCCATAAAATACTCCTCAAGGAATCAGAAAAAATCGACATACGGGGTAGAGCATATGAACTGTTTGATTTCTATTTGAGTAATCGAAGACAAATTGTTGACATCGAAGGGAAAAAAAGTAATCCGAAAACAATTACTTACGGAGTTCCTCAAAGTACGGTCTCAGGTCCAATGCTATTCATTATCTATATGAATATTTTATTAAAAATGCAATCCAAAGAAATCATTCTCAGTTTTATAGACGACACAGCAATCTTTTATGATGCGGATACATGACAGGAACTCAAGACGAAAGCAGAAAGATATTTCAAAACAATTATAGAATGGTTTCGACATGAAAAATTGACCTTGAACGTAAAAAAAATACCTCTTACGCCAATAAACTAACAAACATGGCTCCACTAATTGTTAGTCGAAACTTGTCTATTCCAGAAAGTACCTCAATCAAATACATTGGTTTAATATTCGATCGATACATGAAATGGGATTCACACGTAGCTCAAAAATTACAAGGATTTTTGTTTCGCCTCAAACTATTGAAACAATGGCTAGAAATTCCCTATTTGACTACAGTATATTATGGTTTAGTTCAATCGCAACTCTCTTAAGGTATTATCGGTTGGAAAGGTATTGAAGATACTCACTTGAAATGTCTGGATACTTCACAGAAATAAATTGAAAAAAATTTGTAAGATAAAGGTAGAACGTTCTCCAATGACGTTTCATTTAAAAACAGCATTGTACTAGATACACGGCAGCTATACTGCCTGAAGATTATTCTGAGAGTCGCTGAGAACAAAATAAAAATATTAGCAGTGAAACACATGTCAAATTTCCGAAGAAAAATACTTTTGCAGCTCCAAGATACCAAAAATTTGTATGTCAAAGACACTGTAGTTATCATGGCCCAAAGATCTGGAAAATATTACTGGGTTGGAGGGTCTGAAATGAGCGACTGCGTGTGTTCATAGATATCCTTCCAGAAGAATTTCATTTCATCAGCGGTCGGCGGATTTACCCACAATACGTGAAGGCTCTTGGAATAAGCGGGAAGGTTTTTTGCGGAACCTGAGGTTTTCCGAGGTACTTCACGCTCGCCTCACTAGTGACGTCTTAGCAGCCACTAACATTCGTATCCTATCAATGCAGTGCTGTTTGGTGGTCAGCAGCACACCTTGAGTCAAAGTCTGATGGATATACCCTACTTTGGCGGCCAATGTGATTTCAGCCTACATCTTGTACACACGCCATTCAATCGGGAAGCGATTGGATGACGCTGTACACGGTGGTGTTGATTTGCCAGATGTAAGCCTCTTCTATTAGAATACTATGAACTTCCGCATCCAACAAGCTAGTTCATATGGCTTCAGAGGCCTAATTCTGTGGAGCGCCCTGCGTGTTCTGATCGTTTCCATCGGTGGCATGATGCGAGTCTTCTCTCGAACTGTGCTAACGGGTCGTAGAACTACCACTTTCACCACTTATTCCGCTGGCTGTGAAGGAGCTATATAGCCCTTATATTTTGGGCGGAACAGGGGGCTTGCTCCGGATGTGTTTCAAACCACAGAGCATGCATTCACGCCATGTATTCTCTTCGTGCGGTCTCACTACTCTCTTAGAAATGCATAAGGCTATCTCCTATTTCATGCGTACACTCGATGTGTCCGTTGTCATTGCTAGGGTTGTCATCGGTAGGCAATTCATCATTATGGGCCCCATCACCTTGCCTCTGACCCCTCCAAGTGGGTCGATTGTGGGGGCCCCTTCCTCGATAAGCAGGAACCAAGTTTTGGGTCTACCAGGTGGTTAGCCCTGTAGACCCACGGCTGGCACCGGAAGGATAAAAGTGTTCCCTCCTCCAGGTGCGCCTGGGCTGCCGGTTCTGTTCTGCACCAGGTGCTCAGGTGATTCGTGGCGCAACTCAACAAAGGCCTTAGGTGTTCGTGGTCATCCCTATTTATTATTATTACTATTATTGACTGGCTGACTAGCGTTCACGAGTGGAAGATAAAAGAAGAAATATTGTTTTAAAGCTATGTGTTGGGTAAGAAGTGGACTGTATGTTGTGTGGTTTCAATAGAAACGTATAATCAATATCTGATAGACAAATCGGGTTTTTTCGTCTTTCATGCGACACAACACTGATCTTCTCTCGTTTTCGCACCAGTGTATACGACGCTTAAAGTGCAGGGTTGCATGGCAGATATATAATGCCATAGGCGTACAGGTACTAAGTTTTCAGGCGTTAACACTATGAATGATACCATTTCAAATATTTCAATTTTCTATAACATTTGAGTCACAGAGAATGAATGTTTCATCTCTTTGGCGAATATCTCTAACTGACAGTAATAAAAAGAATGAAGAATAAGCATGAATTCTGCTTGGCATATTACCTCGAGTAGAGTATCACTTATATTAGCGAATGAAAAATTCGAAAAAAACAAAATAACGTCGTGGGACTGAAGGAAAATGTGCATTACATGAGAGTAAATATACCTTGGAATATCGGCTCCTCGGGCACGTTCGTCCCAATGCACGTCTCCAAGGAGTCATCCACTAGAGAATATAAAATAACGTTAGGTAATGAGGGCAACTCGAACAATTCTGAAAAATAAAAATTCTTTCCCGGCGCCATGGCTCCAACTCACTCGAAACATTTCTCCTGGATTTTGGCTTCCACGACGTGGAAAACTTTATGCCCACCTAATATCGTCTCAGCAGGGATTTGAGGTGGTTGAATTTGAACGTTGTGAATCTGAAAAACGAACCGAATTTATGCCGAGGAGATATTTTGAAAGGTATCATTGGTCTATTGCATGACTATTCTGATAACGAAAAAGCCAACAATTTTTAATGATTGATAGTGTTGTGTTGAAAATTTATTTTATCGTACTGAAAAATGTAACAATACAAACTTTGGGATACTACTACAAAACTTCTAACAGATAATCAAATATTCTCTCATCTTGTTGCAAGTATTTATTAGTTGCTCGAACTGTAGTCCTTGCTGTATTTGGCAGTAACCTAAACGTTGAATAAATTTTTGTTGAACCTTGTTTATGGTTTCTTGAGTAATATTGTTTATTTCTGTTCGAATTCTCTCTTTTATTTCTTGAATATTTGCTAGTTTCGTTTTATAAACAACGTTCTTCAGATGAACCCATATAGAGTAATCCAACGGATCTAAGTCTGGCGGCCTCGCTGGCCATTCAATATAATAAGTAAGTAAGTAAGACTTTATTTCCTTTATGACAAATAAGAACGTCTACCAATCCATCGGTTCGTTAACATTTGGTAGAGATACCTTCAAACATCTGCAGTATAATATGGAGGCGCATCATCCTGTTGAAACCATAAACTTTCATCAAAACTTCCAGGATCAATTCTACTGGGGAATAAATTAATTGAAATAGGTACGAGACATCCCCTTAAAAACTGAAGGTGTATTGGCTCGTCTAAAGTACCGTCGAAAAAGTAGGGTCCGATGATCCTGTTTCTTATGCCAGCTCATACATTTACTTTTTGCGGGTATTGTGTATGATGCTCACGCATCCAGTGGGGGTTTTCTTTGACCCAGTACCTACAATTCTGACGGTTGACCCCACCATATAATGTAAAAGTGGCTTCATCAGAAAAAAATATATGTTTTACGAGGAGACGGTCTTGGTGACAGTTATCCATCATGGCTTCACAAAATTCTATTCTTCTAACTGGATAATTCTCGTTTAATTCCTGTGGAAGTCCGGTTTTAAAGGGATGCCATTTTTCCAATTTTAATATTTTGTGTACAGTTGTTTTACTGATATCGAAATCACGACTAACCTTACGAACAGAAGTGTGCACATCTTCAAAAGCAAGTAGAAAAACTAGTTTTGTATCATCTTTTACAGAAGAACGAACTGATTTGCGTGCATTTTGAACTGTATCAGTTTCTTCAAATTTTTTTTCAATCTTACGCACTGCCCATTGCGTTATGCGTCTTTCTGGATATTTTTTATTGAATAAGTTACGCACTTACATCTCAGTTCGCGATCTGTCTCCATAGCCAATCATCATAAGTATTTCAATTCTTTGCTTTACAGTTGAATTCATTACTACTTCAAATTGTTTCGAAGCAATACTACAGAAAATTCACGAATTATTACAACAACTACTGTCCTATTCAACAGTTACTGAACTTCAATAAAAATAATGACATTTCACAATAATAAAAAACTAGCCGCCTAGTTTTTTGAAATTATTACGAAATACTTGTCAGCACGGTTACTGTCAACTACAGCAAGGACCACAGTTCGAACATTTAAAATGAAGTCATGTATTTATTACTGAAATACTTTCTCATTGTTAACTCAAACATTAAAAAAATATATAAAATAATTAATTAATTTCTAGACATCAATAAAATTTATTTTCTAAGCGCACATCTTTCAAATTCTGTCCGTAAGACCCCAAGTAGTATCATACCTTTTCGGAATCGACTCTTTACGGATTATTTAAAACTGATACCAAATACAGGGCGTTGCATTTAAAAAAAATACCGATGACGTCATCACATTGATATGGATCACCCTGTATAATGAAATTTTATTGTGAAATGTAGAATGTTGAAATTACAAATAGACGTGTATCAGGTTTTTCTAAAACGACTTTGGGTTTTGGAAATATCGAATTTATTCCATACTTTGCGGACACACTGTATAGTGCCAATATATTACAATTATCATTTGAAAGAGAATGTCTACGAAGTAGTATTCAGATAACTTTCTTCGAATGCATGTTTTCTTCTCTGAAAGACATTGTATAGAATCCATATATTTCAGAATATTATGACTGAGTTCAAGATATTCGACTGACCAAGATATCGTTAAATTAGCTCCTTCTTTTCAGCGGAGAAATATCCAAATGTTTTATCCAAGACTCTTTCTAGTTCCATTACTCCAAAAACCTTCATCAGTTCATAATTGAATTCAATATATTATAATCAGATCAGACAATTTATCCAAATCAGGACACAATGATTTACTGAAGAAGAAATTGACCCTAAATTGAAGGGGCTATATTTTATTAGGAGTGTTTAATTTTTTGGAAAAGAAAGTTTTTGGCTTTCTACTACTCCATCTTGATACAAAAAATGTGGGAATCTTCCAAAGAAAGGAAGGAAGC
>WOGR01010227.1:0-11006 GCA_015342045.1 Leptinotarsa lineolata
TGGAGTGACCAGCTAGATCACCTGATCTCACACCGATGGACTTCTTTCTGTGGGGACACCTGAAGTCGAAAGTGTACTCTACTAAGCCTACAAATCTAGAAGACCTGCGACAGAGAATTGTTCGGGAATGACGATTGCTGACTCCGGATATCTTGAATAATGTACGGAACGCTTTCGAGAGTGGACTGTATTATTGTATGGAACTAGGTAGAGGTCATTTTGAACAATTTATTCATTGACTTTGCTTCCACTGATATACTTTGTTGTTGAAATTTTCTGTTTTCTCTCAAATAAAACGTTCAACATTCAATTTCTCAATAACGAATGAACCAATTTTCGAAAAATATTACAAAGGTAATAGAGGGACAAAAAAATCTTTCAAATGATGCATCACTCGACCCCCCATGCCATGCGTTTCTGACTGACAGGGGAGGTCAAGTTTTCGTTGGAACGCCTTGTATACAAAAGTAATTGTATTTGCCTATAACAACTTGCTAATAACATATATTGAGCAAAAACTCACCATAATTTTCAATTGAAATAATACAAAGAGGAAAAATTTCGGAGAAATAGATCCACTTTGGACTGAAATTTTCCAAAAGAAACGAATTTGCAGAAATATTCCCGAAATGAAGTTTCAATGACAACCAGACCTAAACAGGGTGTTCATTAAATTATTGATAGGGCGCTTTGTTTCGAAGATACGGTGCGAAAAAAAATTTCGATAATAACAACTCTGGTGATTTTCAAACTAATAACGTAGCCGAAATAAAAGTATAGCGTACAGCAATGCATCTACCAAGTGATAAAAATTCCAACAATTCCGTTTGTACCTATCCGACTGCTACAAACGGCTGCAGACATTTAATTTGAATAGTTACGCTATCAAAAACGATCCTGGTGTTTTTGAAAGAGTTCGGGAGTCGATGAGGAGTAGATTGGATTCTTGCATCCGAGCGGTGGGTAGTCATTTTCAACAGTTCTTGTAGATCAACAGACATTACATGTGATTTTTGTAATTAATTGTTATTGTCGGGATTCTTTTTCGCCCCGTATCTTCGAAACAAAGCGTCCCATCAAAAATCATCAAAGGACAAAATATCCTTAGAATAGGCCAAGGAATAGTACCTCAAATTTTTGCCGCATGTTTGATAAAAACCATGTATATTTGAGTAGCAGTATTGAAAAGAAACCCTTCCAGCAAAACTGCTGATATTGATGGTTATTATTGAACCATAATAATTATAAAGTATGTCCACTTTTCCGGAGAAAGTATGAGTAACTTCAAAACTATGAGGATTAGAAAGTCGGTCGAATAAAGAAAGTTATCCAAGCTTTGTCCTCGGGTGGAAAAATTCACGATATCAAGACCTAGTTCGGAAATGTGGAGCCGAAACCGTGTTCATGTATTCTGCTGCTGTTTGGAAAATTATTGAAAAAAGTTTCAGATAGTTTTTACTGTTTCGTATTCTCTCTCTATACTATTATCAAGTTCTATTTCTGAATACAGACCTGTGTATTTCAATGAAATTTTTCATCCACTTTTTTCCTGAATACAGTAACCTTGGACATTATTAATTCCATGAACATTTTTTCCGCATTAAGCTATCGTTATCTTTATCCAGATTTAAAATTACAAAAGTGGGGATTCAATATTATGTGTATTTTGAATGGGAGCTAGTTTTTCGCCTCTTTAAATGTCGTTACATCATTTGTTTCTATCGGTGCCTCTTTTTTCAAATGACGTTGGTTTTCAAGTAATGCATAGTCATTGAAAGATTAGCTGAAATATTAGCTGGAAGGAAATATTTATGTACAGAAATGACAAAATTGATGCTAACCTATCCGCAGCATTGCAGATCATGATAGGATGCTGTGTGGGGATTCAAAAGTTGTCTCCATGCTTCTTGATCAACAAAAGGGATTCATAAAGTTTTCATGTTTCATATGTGAATCGGACAGCAGAGCAAGGTATCAAGATTGGTCTCAAAAACAATGACCCTTAAGGAAAACTTTGAGACCTGGCATAAAGAAACATTTCACATGAAACTTAAGTTGACCCCAAGAAGATTCTTCCACCTCCAATGCACATAAAGTTGGGTTTATTGAAACAATTTGTTGAAGCTTTGCCTAAAGATGCAGATTGTTTTAAATATTTCTGAGCAAAGTTTCTTCATTTATCAGAAGCTAAGTTGAAAGAAGGGATTTTCATTGGGCCTGATATCCGTATTCGAAGCAATAATGAGGAACATGAAGCTTGGATGTCATTTAAAGAAGTTGTGATTATGATTTTGGGTAATGCCAAAGACTAGCTATGAACTTATCGTAGCTAACACGATGTATAAGATTTAGGTAAATTTATTCAAGAAGTTTTCTTGAACATTTTTGTTGGCCTGTGAATTATTTAAATGAGAATAAACAATAGTAATGATGCAGATGATAATAGTCTGGAAGTTATTTTTCAACAGTTTGACTACTTTTCAATGCAATTGCAATTTATAAAAGACTGGTACCAATAAAAAAATTGAATGACCGGTTGCACGCAGTTCAACCTTAATGCCAACCCATTTCAATTTCACTAGGAAAGATAATATTCAGGACTGATTGCAGGTCCTAAAATGTATTTGCTAATGCGATGCCAACTTTTCGTTGGACACCTTGTTCACTAAGTCAGTCAATTACTCACCTTTATACATTGGTCTCTGGACATTCTGAAAAAGCATTCCTAATTCTACCATGCATACTATCTAGTTTGGGCATATTTATACGCGATTCACTATAAGCGTTAACTACACGACATAGGAGTTGTACCTCTTCACGTGTGTCTATTCGAGAAGCCATGCTGTGGGATGACATCGCAATAGGTTCGGCCAACACGGATGAAGTGTTACCTTGTGCTCCACTCCCTTCTACTTGACCAAATTGGAACGTTCTTCTAGGGAGAGATACAACTTCTGAATCTATAATCGGTGAGAGTTTTTCTTCTGACTTAAGACTGGAAGATACTTCTCCAGGTTTCATTTCATCGTACTGAGATAAAACCAACATTCTTGGCAGTGACATCTCTTCTTCAATAGACAGTAATTCAGGTATGTCAGAGCAAGTTGTTACAAGATCCGATATTCGATGGCTTCTCTCGTGAATTGACTCAAGAGATCGCCTTTGTTTGGGTGATGTGGGTGACAAGGACTTGAATCGACCATTTGCGTCTGAGCTTACATCGTGATCTGAAGGAGAACTGGGAAGAGCTATTGACTCCGAAAGACTGGAATCAGTTGTGTCTATAAGTGATATCTCAGTTTCATTTCTCAGAGCAGACGCTACTCTTCGTATATTTTCATACGGTTGCCTATAAATTACTTCTATGGAACCTGTATGATTCTGGATTCTTGTAAACACCTCAGATGTTACCAATTTATTCGCACCATTGGCGGATCTAATCCTGATTGGACTTCCTGGAAGGGAGGTAGGGCTAGTACTTTCGCGACCTCCTTCACTGAGTTCGTGATATGTGGAAGGGGTAACACTTTGACTTCGAACTCTATCAGCAAATTGGACGGTTTTATCAAAGGACGGTTTCTCATGAGAATATTTCTTGATATGTTCAGTAACAATAGTACGACGTAGCTTTGTTGGGGATGGACTCGGTTTGGGACTTCCGATTCTTGTATAGATATCCGCCTTGTGGAATTTATCATCGGCCTCCGATGTTTCTTCAAACTTGTGAACTTTCTCAATTTCAATAAGCTTATTGGAATCTACAGCTTTCAATTTTTTTCTTCCTTTCTCGGGTGAACTCGAAAACTGGTGCTGTTTCTTAACTTTCTCTTCTACTTTGGCTTTAGTGGGAGTTGATTTTATCGGAGACTTATGCATGACAATCGTTTTTGTTTGAGTTCGATATTGTGATTCGACGTTTTTCTGGGGTGTGCGATCAGGTTTCTCTCCTAACTTCTTTTTACTTTTGAGTTTCTCATTATAGTTATCTATTTCGCGCTTGTCCTTTGTGATTCTCAGTTCAGTACCCTTTGCTTTACTGTCAAGTTTCATATTTCTGGAGACAGTGGACATCATATATCGATGAAAGCGATGATCACTTTTATGAGTTTCCTTTGATTGTGAAAGGTTTTCTTCGATGAAACGTTCCATCTTCATCTTTTCGTATTTTTTATCGGTTTCAATTTTGAATAATTTTTCTGGGATGATGTCAACTCTCGATGATTTAACGTTACCTCTTTTGGCAAGTTTTGGTATATTTGACGGTATTTTCCGCTCAGATTCAACACTACTACGTATAGTACGGCCAGTGAATGTTCCTTTTATTACTTTATTAGCGACTCCAAGAGTTGAATGTTTTTCATCATCAGAACTGATATCAGCATCATCGTAATGCTTCGGTCGTTGAAGCTGTCTGCTAAGCATCCTTTTTTTCTCTGTTTCCTCTTGACTACTCTTCCGAACTTGCCTTGAATATTTTCTGGTCAACAAATCCTTCTTGGTCATTCTTTTCGGAGTTTCTGGTGGTTGTAGAGCATGCACAGTTACCTCTAGAACATCGTCTTTCATGATTATTTCAGGGGCAGGAATATTATAACGCCGTCCAATACCTTTTTTTCTATCAGTTTCATCATGTTGCGTTTTTTCAATGATTGATAAATGTGACTCATTATCTGATAATATGTGATCCAGTTTCCGAGATGAATCACTCTCAGAAGATAAAGGCTCTGCATCAGTTTCTGACAATTTCGGTGATTCGCATTGGCTGCGAGATAGATGTTTATAAGGATCGCTTGTAGAATCTACTACTACTACTTTTGAAGGTGCCTCAAGCGGTTTAGCTACAAATTTACGTGTGGAAATATCAATACCTTTCGTTTTACTCTCATCTGCATCATTACGTACTCCGGCGGATTTTGTTCTACCGACTAATGCTGAGTTAGACTTGATACTGGTTGACTTGGATAGCAAATCTTTACGAGACGTGAATTTCGAAGATGTCTCTTTGTGAGCAATATTTTCTTTGTGGAAGAATTTTCTCTCTGCAGACTGTTTTTCAGTTGAGGAACCAGATGAATGTGTTTTGTTCATATGTGATATTTCATCAATTATTTCATTCACTAACTGATGATCTGAGGTTTGTTTCTTTCGTACTATCTCAACTGATTTTTTAGGAGACTCATTACTATGAATTTGCTTCATGGGTGAAAAAGATTTCTCTTTGATTTTTGTCAGGGATATAGTTGACCTTCTTTTAATGTCATTTTCATCACTAATTGGTTTTCGCCCTTTTGGTGCTCTTTGTTCACTTATTGTCTTGACTTTGGATGGTACAGGTTTGACACCAACTGTAGACGTTGATTTAGAGCTTTCTCTTGTTGTACTGCTTTCCATCAAAGTTTTATCTCTTGTTTGTGCATATAACTTTAGATCTCGACTTGGAACATTGAAAAACTTTTCTGAATGTGTTTTCGGTTTTGATTTGATATCTTTTTGGCTTTTAAGTGATTTAATCGCCCTTTCAGGGATATAAGAACGCGTATGTTCCTTGGGAATATCTCTTTGCATTGCCAGGGTTTCCAAAATCATACCACTTCCTTTTTTTTCGATGGCGATCTTCTTTCCTTTTTTCAATTCTACGGGTGATTTTGTTTGTTTCTTATTTTTGGATACGACTTTCAGTGCGTTATATTTCTCACTATCTCTCTCTCCGAAGGTTAGAATTTTTTCAGCCGTTTCTGTTATTGTTGTCATTTCCTGAGATTTTCTTGAAGGTTTCTTCAATTCTGAGTCAGTTATTGCTAATGGTGATTTCGTTTTCTGTAATTCAAGATCCGCATCATTTTTCTCATCAAAAGTTTTCACAGAATCGACACTTTCTGTCAATTTTGGTATTATTTCCTCAATTTTTTTCTTGGGTTGCTCCTCAAGCTCTAAAGCAAGCTTTTCAAACTGTTTGCATGTATCAGATAGTTGTAGAGCTGATGATTTTGGAATATTTTGTTGTAGGACTATCAAGGATTTGGCTTCTTCCCCAGTTTTTTCTGCATTAAAAACTGAATCACCAATATTAACTGTTGCAAAAACTTTTTCTGTGGACTGTGCCTCGAAATCTGGAACTATTTGTGTCGATGATTTTTCTTCATCAGCTTTTTCAGGTGAGGCTACAGCAGATATAAATTCTTTCGGAACACTATATTTTTCTAAGACTTTGGATGATTCAGATTTTCGTTCCTGTTTCCTTTCAATAACTTCGAGTGTTTTGACTTCTTTCGTTGGAATTATGTCTTCCTCAACTATGTCCGTGGATTGTTTCTCCAAATCTGGAACCATTTCTTCGAATGATTCTTCTTTGTCAGCTTTTCTGGATGAGTCTACAGCAGATACAGTTTCATTTAGAAAAATATACTTTTTCAAAACTTTAGGAGACTCGGGTTCCTTTCCATCTTTCTCTTCAATAATTTCGAAAGTTTTGACTTCTGTTGTCGATGATGTTATGACATCGTCAACTTTTTCTGTGGGCTGTTTCTCCAAATCGGGAACCATTTTATCCGATGCTCCTTCGACAGCACTTTCAGGTGGGGCTACATCAAATTCGATTTTTTTCAGAGCAACATGTTTTTCTAGCACTTCATGTGATTCAGATTCCTGTTCATCTTTCTTTTCAATAATTTCAGGAGTTCTGACTATTTTCGGTAATGTTGCTATGAATTCCTCAACTATTTCCGTGGGTTGTTTCTCCAAGTCTGGAATCAGTTTTTCAGATGGTTCTTCTTCGTCAGCTTTTTCGGGTGAAGCTTCAATAGATATACTTTCTTTCGAAACAATATGTTTTTCTAAGATCCCAGATGATTCAGGTGGTTTCTGTTCATCTCTTTCTGCAATAATTTCGAAGGTTTTGACTTCTTTCGTTAATGTTGTTACGATATCCTCAACTTTATCCGCAGGTAAATTCTTCAAATCTAGAACCATTTTTTCAGATGGTTCTCTTTTGTCAACTTTTTCGGGTGGAACTAAAGATATACTTTCTATCGGAACAATATGTTTTTCTGAAACATCGGGCGATTCAGGTTTCTGTTCATCTTTCTTTTCAATGACTGGGATCATTTCGTCAGATGGCTCTTCTTTAATAGCTTTTTCGGGTGTGACTACAACAGATAGAGTTTCCTTCGGAACAATATATTTATCTGTGACCCCAGATGATTCCTGTTGCTTTTCAACTCTCCCTTCAACATTTTCAAGAGTTTCTACTACTTTTACTATTGTTGTTATGACTTCGTCATCCTTCCCCGTGGGATGTTTCTCCGAATCTAGAACCATTTTTTCAGATGCGTGTTCTTTGTCAGCTTTTTCGGATGAGACTAGAGCAGATTCAGTTCCTTCCGAAACAATATATTTTTCTAAGATGCCAGATGAAAAGGTTTTCTTTTCATCTTTCTTTTCGATAACTTCAAGAGTTTTGACTTCTTTTGTTATTGTTGTTATGACTCCCTCATCCATTTCCGTGGGTTGTTTCTCCAAATCTAGAATCATTTTGTCAGATGGCTCTTCTTCATCAGATTTTTTTGGTGAGGCTACGGCAGATATAGTTTCTATAGAAACAATATGTTTTTCTGAGACTCCTGGTGATTCAGATTCAATTGCATCTTTCTTTTCTACAATTTCAAGAGTTCCTACTTCTTTTGCTATTTTTGTTGTGACTTCCTCATCCTTTTCCGTGGGCTGTTTCTCCAATTCTGGAATCAATCTGTCAGACGGTTTTTTTTCGTCAGCTTCTTCGGGTGTGACTACATCAGATATAGTTCCATTCAAAACAACATGTTTTTCTGAGACTTCAGGTGAATGAGGTTCTATTTCATTTTCCTTTTCAAGAACTTCTGTTGTTTTGACTTCTTCTGTTATTGTTGTTATGAATTGCTCAAATTTTTCCATGGGCTGTTTCTCCAACCCTTGAACCATTTTATCATATGTGTCTTCTTTTTCAGCTTTTACGGGTGGGACTACAGGAAATTTAGGTTCATCAAGAACGATATGCTTTTCTAAGACTCCGAATGATTCGAGCTGCTTTTCCAAATGTCGAATCATTGTGTTAGATGGTTCTTCCTTGTCGGTTTTTTCGGGTGTAAATACAGCAGATATGGTTTCTTTCAGAACAATATGTTTTTCTGAGACTTTAGGTGATTGAGGTTCTATTTCATCTTCCTTTTTAACAATTTCAAGAGATTCGACTTCAATTGCTACTTTTGTCATGACTTCTTCATCCTTTTCCGTGGGTTGTTTCTCCAAATCTGGGATCATTTTATCAAATAGTTCTTCTTTGTCAGCTTTATCGGGTGAGGCTACAGCAGATATAGCTTGTTTCGGAACAATATGTTTTTCTAAGACTCCAGATGATTCGTGTTCCTTCTCATCTTCCTTTCCAACAATCTTAAGAGTTTTAACTTCTTTTGCAATTGTTGTTATAACTTCCTCATTCTTTTCCGTGGGCTGTTTCCCCAAATCTGAAATCATTTTATCAGATGGTTGATCTCTGTCAGCTTTTTCGGGTGGAGCTAAGGCAGATATGGTTCCTATCGGAACAACATGTTTTTCTGAGACTACTGGTGTTTCAGGTTCTATTTCATCTTCCTTTTTAATATGTTCAGGTATATTGGCTCCTTTTGTTATTGTTGTTATGACTTCCTCAGCCATTTTTGTGTGCTGGTTTCCCACTTCGTGGATCATTTTTTCAGATGGCTTTTCTTTGTCAGCTTTTTCGGTTGTAACTACAGCAGATATAGTTTTTTTCGAAACAATATGATTTTCTGAGATTTCAGGTGATCGAGGTTGTAATTCATCTTTCTTTTCAATAATTTCAAGAGTTTTGACTTCTTTCGCTATTGTTGTTATACCTTCCTCATCCTTTACCATGAGCTGATTCTCAAAATCTGGGATAGATTTGTCGGATGGTTTTTTTTCGTCGGGATTTTTGACTCTGACTACAGCAGATATTGATTCTTTCGAGGCAATTTGTTTTTCTGAGACTTCGGGTGATTCAAGTTCTATTTCATCTTCCTTATCAATAACCTCAAGTGGTTTGACCCCTCTTGCTGATGTCGATAAGACTTCCTCATCCCTTTCCATAGGCTGTTTCTCAAAATCTGGGATCATTTTGTCAGATGTTTCTTTTTCGGCAGGTTTTTCGGGTGTGACTACAGCGGATATTATTTCTTTTGAAACATAATGTTTTTCTGATTCAGGTTCTATTTCATCTTCCTTTTCCCTAATTTCACGAGTTTTGACTTCTTTTGCTATTATTGCTACAACTGACTCATTCTTTACCGTGGGCTGTTTCTTCAAATCTGGGATCATTTTGTCGAATGGTTCTTTTTTGTCGGGATTTTCAGGTGTGACTTCAGCAGATGTTGTTTCTTCCGAAACAATTGGTTTTTCTGAAACTTCAGCTGATTCAGGTTCTATTTCATATTTCTTATCCGTAACTTCAAAAGTTTTGACTTTAATTGCTATTGTTGTTATAACTTCCTCATCCTTTACCATTGGCTGTTTCTCCAAATCTGGGATCATTTTTTCAGATGGTTCTTTATCGTCAGGTTTGTCGGGTGTGACTAAAGCAGATATTATTTCTTTCGAATCAATATGTTTGTCTGAGTCTTCGGGTGATTCAGGTTCTATTTTATCTTCCTTTTCCTTAACTTCAAGAGTTTTGACTTCTTTTGTTATTGTTGTTATAACTTCCTCATCCTTTACCGTGGGCTGTTTCTCCAAATTAGGGATCATCTTGTCAAATGGTTCTTTTTGGTCAGGTTTCACGGGAGTGAATACAGCAGATATTGTTTCTTTCGATGAAGTATGTTTTTCGGAGACTACAGGTTCTATTTCGTCTACCTTTTCCCTAATTTCGAGAGTTTTGACCTCTTTTGCTAATGTCGATGAGACTTCCCTATCCTTATCTGTGGGCTCTTTCTTCAAATCTGAGATCGTTTCGTCAGATGGATCTTTTTTGTCAGGTTTATCGAGTGTGACTACAGCAGATATTGTTTCTTTGGAGACAATATAATTTTCTGAGACTTTAGGTGATTCAGGTTCTAGTTGATCTTCTTTTTCACTAACTTCAAGAGTTTTGACTTTTTTTTCTGCCATTGTTGTTACGACTGACTGATCCTTTATTGTGTGCTGTTTCTCCAAATCTAGTATAACTTTGTCATATGATATTGTTTCTTTCGAAACGAAGCGTTTCTCTAAGACTTCAGGTGATTCATGTTCTATTTCATTTTCCATTTCCCCAAATTCAAGAGTTTTGACTACTTTTGCTATTGTTGTATTAACTTTCTCATCTTTCACCGTGAGCTGTTTCCCTAAGCCTGGGATCATTTTATCAGATGGTTCTTTCTCGTCGGGTTTTAAGGGTGTAACTACAGCAGATATTGATTTTATCGAAACAATATGTTTTTCTGAAACTTTAGGTGATTCAAGATCTATACCATCTTCCTTTTCAATAACGTGGAGAGTATTGACCTCTTTTGCTGATGTTGTGACTTCCTTATCCTTTTCTGTGGAATGTTTCTCCAAATCTGGGATTATTTTGTTAGATGGTTCTTTTTCGTCAGGTTTTTCGGGTGTGACTACAGCAGATATTTTTTCTTTCGGAATAATATGTTTTCCTGAGACTTCGGATAATTCAGGTTCTATTTCGTCTTTATTCTCAATAATTTCAAGTGTTTTGACCTCTTTCGCTAGTGTCGATGAAACTTCCACATTTTTTTCCGTGGGCTGTTTCTCCAAATCTGGTATCATTTTTTCAGATGGTTCTTTTTCGTCAGGTTTCTCGGGTGTAACTAAAGTAGATATTGATTCATCCGAGACAATATGCTTTTCTGAGACTTCAGGTGATTCAGCTTCTATTTCATCTTCTTTTTCCCTGACTTCAAGCGTTTCGACTTCTTTTCCTATTTTTGTAATAACTTCCTCATCCTTCACCGTGGGCTGTTTCTCCAAATCTGGAATAATTT
>WOGR01010229.1:0-11006 GCA_015342045.1 Leptinotarsa lineolata
CTAATTGTTATGGTTAGATTTAGATATTTCACCTTTAATATTATTCAATTTATATTTATATTTTACTAAACTGATCATATAATTTCCTCAACACATACAAGCATCTGATGATTTCGTGGGCTGCTCCAAATTTATTTGTATAATGTTTGGTTCTTCATGAAATCATGTAGAATGTTGAACTATTGGAAAATAAAATTCTCCAATATTTTTCCAGTTTGCATTGAAAATTCTATATTTGAATTTATATATTATTTTAAGACTCAGTCTTTTGAATAAGTGTTCATTAATTTGTTATCTTTTTGATTTGTTCATTCCTATCGACGAACTGATTATATATGAATTGAATTTACTCTACAAGTTCGAACTTCAACAATAAATTTACTTACTGTTACTAAGAATATTCATTTGTGTTAAGTTAACATCAATATAAGCAAGCTTATATTATTACTGTTTTCGAAAGTATTGAAAATAATATGGACCTCATATTTAAAATATACACCCTTGATTCATATTCCATATACCCACACACTTTTAGCTATATTAATTACATAATTTGTCTTTTTCATTCCACAATTCAAATCAATGCCAACGATATCCTTAAGCTACTAAGCATTCACAACACTCTGATTATAAAAAATGGCATTGAATTTGGCATATGAATCACGTCATTTGAATTCATATAATTTCATTTCACAAATTTAGTTTTCGACCGAAACGTTTTTTTTATTTAATACGTTTTTTTGCATGTTAGTCCAACTAACTGCATTTGTTGTCTCATTATTTGACACGTTTTTTAGAATACTTCATAGTGTATCAAAGCCTGAAGTAAAAAGGAAACATAAATTTCAATCTTCACTGCTTCACCACAACAAAATATTTTATTTCAATTAGATTCTGCATATTATAGGAATATAATATATATCTACACTTTCATTTTCAGTATTCCTCCAGTTGGTTATTATATGTTTTTGTATTTTTTCAAGTGTTTTCAATTACATATGCAAATATGTTTGCTTCTCTCACCAGCAGGATATTTTTTCGTATCAAGAGCAGTTGATAGTTCCAAAAAATCGAGTTTGTTTATGAATTTTCCCAATTTTCGTGAAACTCAAAGCGACAGCAGCAATTCATCGATAAATCCCTCAACCTACAGACGAATGCAGTTGACATTTTCGGTCTTGAGCAGAAGATAATCCTCGAACTGGACATTAATTTAATTACCTTCGTGCACCATAATGCTACCACGAAAGACACTAATGCCACCCGAAGAAAAACCGCCCAGGTGGCTCTGTAGAATTTGTCGGTAATATGAATGTTATCTGTCATCTCGCGTATTACATTACATCTGGCTTTTGATAAATCCCCGCCTAATCGTGAGTATAACTCTGTTTTATCAAAGCACGAAAGAGATGGTAAGTCTGATGACTTACCGAGAGCAGCAGGAAAACCCGCCGTAGCAGGAGCGTCCTCCAGGAGTTCATTCTTTTGGACAGAACTTATATTCGAATTCAGATAATTGGTAATAGCATTATACTCCCATACTTCTTCATCAAAATACAACATATTGTTGTTTATCTGTTTCATAATGATGGATTCCAAAATGATTTTGAAATCTGACATAGAGAAAACCGTTGTTATGTGTAATCGTTTATTGGGATTCATTATCAGAAATACAAGACATTTCAAAAACGGGTAAACAGTTTTTGTAAAACTCTAGTGAAAATCTCACAATAAAGTGTTTTTTGAATACGTTGGAAATTTCTTGGATTTATTCTGTTTGTATCCCTAATCGCGCAATAAATGAAAATAAATAATCATCGATGATAACATTTTCATTTTCAAATCACTATTTGCAATTGTTTAATTTAATATATCTGTTCAGTGAGTTTCAAACAAGCTTGCTTTTTTCTGTTTTTCAACCACTTAGATTTCGGTTGAAAATTTTCTGTTACTCTTCATCAACAGGAAAGTTTACCGTTCAGATTCTGATCAAATATAATTTATAAAGATTCTTATAGCTCCAGGAATAACGACTAGAGTTGGTATGTGGAAGGAAAGGAAAAACAGATTTTCAGTCGAATGCAGTTTCAAAAAAAAATCTATAATTTATGTTTACAATAAGAAGTGTGAATATTTGAATTTTTTCCGTACTACGATAGTGAATATAATAAAAAAGTTCTGAAATGAGTAAATTGACTAAATTATATTTTATGTATTATCGTATTTTATATCAGCTAACATATTCGATATTGATAATGTCGATATTTTTCATAATTCTTCAAACAGATTATTGATACTATGTGATTTTATTTCAATCTAATACAGATAAACAAAATTAGTCTTCAATAAATACTCGTACATATTAATCGTACTAAAATCTTCAATATCTGTTTTTTTTCATACAAATTGTATTTCCATCAGCTGCAGTTGTGTTAATGCAGAAGAATTTTTATTTACTTTCTATATGACTTTTGTGAGAGCCTATTTAACCAGCTGATATTCTGAAAGATTTTTGAAAAGGAAAATTTTGGCTTTCCGCTTTTCCACATTTTTTGTATGAAGGCGGAGAATAAGAAAGCAAGATTTTTCCCCAAAAACTAATCTCATCTAAGAATATACCTCTTTCAATTCAAATCCTGGAAGTTGTTTCAATAAAAACATTCGGGCTGCATTTGTGTCTTTTAGAATTTGGTGCAGAATCTCTCGATGGTGATTTTAAATTTCCAATTACTTTGAGTTTTTTCATTTACTATTTGTAGTGAAAATAATTCTATCGAGGAATTTTTCTGGATAAGAGTTGTCAATAGTTTTCGAACAAAAGTAAATTTCTTCCTTTTATGATTCCATATTTCAGATGAAGTATCAGATTTCTGTTGAAAAGAGGCAAAATTATTATATGTTCCATAATTCATGAAATTTATGTAGTTTCTTATCAAATAATTCATTTCTTTGAATTATTTTGATATCTGAAATTGGGATGGCACTATTAATTTATAATTATATAATCAGCTTTCGCAATTATGGTTAGTTTTGAAAATGACTTTATAAATGTAAGGTATATTTGAAGGTTTGACATCGAACAGCACTGTGGAATTTTCATTCAATATTTTTCATTGTGATTGGGTATGAATTTACACTTGTCTAATTAACTTCTTAGTGTTTTGAAAAGACTAAGATTAAGATGAAAGCTAGACGTATTGTGAAAAGTAGGTAAAGGTTTGTTTTTTGAAGCTGCATTTGACTGAAAAGCCATTATCTTGTTCCTAAATATACATACAGGGTGGCCCAAATGGATATTTCCAATTTATTTTTCAGATGAAACACATCTATCAGAATTACCTCCATGTCAGTTATGCGATTAATTGCAGTTTTAGTTATTTATTTCGAAGAGAATTTTAAACCGAAGAGGCCAAAATAATTTCTAATCTTTTTCGACAGGAGTTTATTTCAGTAGTTTTTTGTTTTATAAACCTCATGAATATTTTTTTTAATTATACCTATTGTGTTAGATATTTTGAAATTATATTGGGTTACAAAAATTTTCATCAACTTTGAATTGAAAATCTTTGAGAATATTCCACACTTCCTTGTTTATTCGAAAACTAAAAAACCTTACAGAACTCATAGCTTGCAAA
Source organism: Leptinotarsa lineolata (assembly GCA_015342045.1). Lineage (NCBI taxonomy): Eukaryota > Metazoa > Arthropoda > Insecta > Coleoptera > Chrysomelidae > Leptinotarsa > Leptinotarsa lineolata. The sequence goes on from WOGR01010229.1 coordinate 3,636, forward strand.
ATAATACAAACAAGTCGTCCCCAACAGGAGTGATAATTTGCTTTCGAAATAATATTCACAAATATTATTTTGCTATTCTCAAAGCTAATTCGTCAGATGATTGAAATGAATTGAATTGAATAATTATAACATTTTTTCGCTTTTTCTCAATTTTCATCGCATTCCTGCATCGAAAGCTATCGTCCATTTTAAAAACCTAGGAAATGAGGAGAAATAATAGTAATACTTGTTGTCAAAATACTACCCATTTTCCTGAAGACAGTGAAGTTTTCTATATTTCAACCCCCACATTTTCAATAACTTGTTTGATAGCAATTCTAATGCAGAATACTAACAGTTTTTATGATTTTTATCCATGTGCAGTATTTTCTGTACAAAATAGCTGCAGAAAAATCAAAATAGGTAATGATGAAATTTTACAATCAAATAAGTAATTACCTTAAAATATCCCTATAATCTCTATAATCTTAACGCCAATTATCAGTATTTTTGTTTTATTTTGGAAGCTCCGGGTTCCGCAAAGTTTTCAAAATAACTGGAAAATAGGGACTATTTTTTTTCAAGATTTCCATTTCTGAGTTGAAAACTGAACGCTGTGAACTCATTAGTATCGCTGAAACTTTTCGTAACTAACTGTTTAGAAAGCAGTTTCTTTCAAACTTGGACAAAGAACTCACGAAAAGAAAAACAAAAAAACTGTTGAAAAAAGTGGTCAATCCGGCCGAACATTCCCATAGGAACATTGAAGAAATTCATACGGGGGGTGATTGTGATAGGCCTCGAGGTGTCCAACGCGAAAAAAATGCTTGGACGTCTTCGTTTGCTCTACCCTGTACATAAACTTCCGCCAATTTCGCCCGAAAATTAATTGATAAATTCCTCAATGAAGGCTACGTCTGGTTTTTGATAAATTCCCGCCCAGTCTCGATCAAAAATCTGTTCGATCACAGCACGAAAGAGATGGTAAGTCTGGTGACTTACCATTAGTGGTCGCAGCACCAGGAAACCCCGTCGCAGCAGCAGCAGCAGCAGGAGCGTCTTCGTCCTCCAGGAGCCTGCTCGGCCTGGCCTGCTTCCTTCGCGACATAATCACAGCACAGTCACTGTCCACAACAAAAAAAATCAACACTAACTTGCCGCACTCATGTTATCAGTTATGATTGGTGCAGGTAGCGTACGATCTCGTCGGCGTCGCGGTGCTGTCTAACGAGCGCCTACGTCCGTGGAGGGGGATCAGATAAGGGCGGTGCGTCCGTCTCACCCTCGTCGGTCTTCGGCAGTGATCGCTGTCGCACGCCTTGCGCGGTGATAACGACAACTCTCGCAGATGATAAGCACGACTTTCGAAATTCGTCCTGTCCAGGTGGCTGGGGCGACAGACGTCGTGACAATTGACGGCGGTGGATCGACGATCGTCCGACTCAGCGATCGGCATTTGACTAAGTGACTATCTCGGGCGGCCACGGTAAGCGCCGCCTTCTAAGTTTACCTGTGCGCGGGGAGGGGTGGATCCCGTCATTGAGGCGATGCGCCGATGCCGTACGGCTCGGGTTTATTCATAAATCGACGATTATTTTTCGATGATGATGGGTATCGCCGATGGATTGACCGCAAATTGGCGGAGGAGGTGCCTGATTATTCGGGAGTTTTTTCTATTCTCCGCTCCGGGAGCCGGTGATCTTGACAAGTATAACAATTCTTCGAGTTGTTGGTAATTTATTAATTTTTCGCACGAGTAGGGATACTAACATAGTAAATACAGAAAATATCCTCATTTTACGTATGAAAGATAGTAAGTAAACAATATACAGTGTGTGAAAGCCATTATTTCGGTTACTGTACATATTTTTTTGGAAAACCCCGAAACACGTCGAATTCAAATTATAATTTGATATACTTCAACGGAAAAATGCTACCCCTACCTTACACTCAAAACTTATTGCAATATACTTAAAACTTATTTCATGTTGAGGTATTTTTAATAAAAAAGCGAGCAAAACCATGTTACTCTTCTTTTTTGATGATATCCTTTGAAAAACTTCAAATAATTTCCGTCGCAACGTTAGTTTAAAACGCCTTGTCATATTGTTTTGTATGTTACAACTTTAGTTGTCAGTATTTTAATTTTAGTTCGAAGTTCGTCAACTTCAAGTCTTACAAATGGTAAGATTAACGGAAATGCATGAAATAACAGTTTTACCAATGATTGCTTACGGAAAAAAAAACGAACACAACAACCCTATTCATGAGAAATTTCCTAATTCACCACCCATATCTCAAGGAACAATAAGCAAAATGGAGAAGCGAATTCGCGAGTTTGGTCATGTGGGGCAGATAAAAAATGCAGCTGCCAATGCCATGAGTAATGAACTCAAATTAGATGTAAGAATCGGAGATAATTTTGTATGTAAAAGTATAATTGAAATTCTTATTGCAAAGCGCTTTCGACTTTCGTCATCTTCAGTGCTTACCTGGAAGCAAGTAATCTTAGTGAAAAATTTGAAATTTGAAATTTTTAGGTTATGAATTTAAAACATTGATTTAATTGTAGATGAGTATTTACTCGTTAGGTAGCAGGAAGTATCGACGATTTAACTAATCTTGAAGATAATCACTTGGTGATCGAAACACGTGTTGAGGTGTTGAAAATAACAGTTTGATGTTGAGATAAAACTTCAGTACGATTCATTACATTTCAGTTTTTGAGTGTATTTTATCGAAATTTGGTTAACCACTTGGTTTTAATTTATTTTATCTCTGTCATTCTGTATACTATTGGTGACGCCCTTTTTAATTTTTCCTGAAAATAATTGTTTCGAAAATTATTCAGGGTGGCTCGTTTTGAATGGAATGCAAGTATAAAGTGCATTTCTTTAATGTCCGCCCCCTTTCATTTTTTGAACGGGTCAACTCAAAATATTTAAATTTGAGATAATGAAATTAATGCATGAATACTTTATTTTCGAGTGAAACTGACAGATGAAATTTTCAAGATGGCGACTTAAATAGAAAGGGGGTGTTGTGACACATCTATTTGAAGCTCCTGACAAACGCTTCACAATCTTAGAATATAATGTCAATATCTTCAACTACTACAAAATGGCGGAACTTTTGATAATTGCCTGAATTAAACTACATAATATGTAATAAGCTTGAGGTGAGTTCAGAAGGAGCTCGAAATGGTTGCCTTGAACTCCTTGACATATGAACAGCTTATCCGATATTTCACGCCGAACATTTTCGGACACAGTAACGTCATTATCTCTACAAATATTTATTATTCTCTTCCGTATATCCAATATTGGAGCAGGTTCAGTTTCTTACACCTTTTGTTCCAAATAGTCCCATAAAAAAGTCCAAAGGTGTCAAATCTGGCGAGCGGGCTGGCCATACTGTAGGACCTCGACGGCCAATCCAACAACCGGGAAAAGTAGTATCCAAATAGTTTTTTACTTGTCTGGGGTAATGAGGTCGTGCTCTATCTTGTTGAATACAAAATCCATATCGAATTCATTAGGATTCGCTTCGAGGATTTCAGTGATGAGAGGGTTAATAGTAGTTTTCAGCATATTCAAATACAGTTCCACTGTTGAATTTTGATCAATAAATAGAGCTCCTAAAATTAGGTTTTCCAATATTCCTGCACAAACATTAATTTTTTCTGGATATTGGGTATGTATTTCCCGGAAAACGTGAGGGTTGGTGTCACTCCAATGACGGCAATTTTGTCTGTGAACATTGCCGTTTAAAAAAATGTTAATTCGTCACTAAAACAAAGATTGTGGAGATAGGTAGGATGCCTTGCAATGGTTTCCGTCATGATTTCGCAGAATTCTGTTCCTTGATCAAGGTCATCTTCAGTTGATTGGTGTACCATTTATATTTTGTATGGATGATACCTATTTCTCTCCAAAAGTCTTCGCACAGTAGAAGGAGACACCTCACAAACATTCGCGACGGAATAAATAGACTGTTCAGGATCAACTATCATGTCACCAATTATCTGCACTTGCTGTTCTTCCGGAATGGGCGGATGACCTGGGGGCTTCTTGTTATGTACACTACCGGTAGTTGTGACTTTGGATACAAATTTCCTCAAATATTCTATACAGATAGGACGATTCGCAAAACGTTCATTGAAAATCCTTTCGGTCTCGTGAAAGTTACGCGTCTCACCGTAAATAAAAATCGCTTCAATTTTTTCTTCCAATGGACGATAATTGGCCATTTTAGAGATTATTGACGTGGTACGTTTCTACTAGTGAAACCGAAAAATAAATGAAAATTTTCTAACTGAACAATAATGTTCATTGTCGTACTGACATTTTTTGTCGTTTTTATAAACAAAAAATAACTCAACAAACCTCATCGGGTTGTTGGAATAGCCATATGTCAGATAAAAAGGAATATCTCTAGAAATATCGATATTAATGTGTTTGTCTTCAAGGAAATTATTAAATGTTCCGCCATTTTGTAGTTGGTGAAGATATTGACTTCATATTCTAGGGTTGTGAAGTATTTGTCAGGAGCTTCAAAATGATGTGTCACAAGACCCCCTTTTCCTTTTAATTTTTTTCTCAGATGGCGCCCAGTCGCCATCTTGAAAGCTTCATCTATCAATTTTACTTTTAAATAAAGTATCCATTCCTTAATTTCATTATCTCAAATTTCAAATTCTTGAGTTGACCCGTTCAAAACATAAAAGGAGGGGACATTAAAGGAATGCACTTTATATAGATCTGTGTAAAATTTTCAGCATCTTCCATACTATGTTATATTTTTCATTCCATATATTGATATTGTATTCTGATAATTCGATGATAAATGAAGCATTCATTCATATATTCATAGGAATTTACAACGACCTAACGAATCACTTTCGTTCACGTTTCGTACCGTAGTTAAGAAACATCCTGTATGAAGCACTAATAATAGGTAGAATTTAATCAATACGAACACGCCTGATTATAGACCGATTCCACCAAATTCCTTGCTTTGTCACATTCTGAAGACAATGTCATTAATAGCAGTAATAAAGTTTTAGTTCCAACATTTTCACTGATCTGACAGAACAATTATGTTCACAAACTATTCAAGAAACCTAGGAAATTTTTGTCACTACCTTCCTCACTCTAAATCCATGCCTCTGCGATGACCATAAAATCATCCACAATTATTCACAGATGCCAGAGCCCCTGCCTCTGTCTGGCAACAGTTGCGCATCGAGGACACGTCATAGATAACTCGGATTTATGCTTCTTTTATATGCTCGATGCGATATTAATATTTCCATAAGCATATTATGTATCTGTCATCGAGATGCCCGGTCGACCTTTGAGCATGCCGGTGGTCATTTATTCGCGTACGACGTCCATCTGCAGCCAGACAAGCCCGAGGAAAGAATGCTAAGATATCCAAATATCATACGCCCGCATTTGCATCCAGTCTCGCTGTCCGATTTGACAGATTTATTGGAAAACTTGCAGAGGGAGCAGTATTAAAATCCCTCATTGTTGTGTCACCAGAGTATTCACGACGGAGGTTATTATACGAGATGTCGATATAGTGGGGGACTTTTTGGTGACGAATTTCTTGAGAATTTACGCCGTTTTGTTGTAATGTTGTTTTCGCTGAATTATACAGAAGAACAGATACAGTTGGTCATATTTTACGCTGAGGTGATGTGCTAAATCCTAGGAGCAATGCAATTATAGGTTATATCTTGATTACGTCCTAAAGAATATTACAAAACAGGGAACTTCCAAAAAGGGGAGACACTAAATAGCTACAAAAACACCTCTTGATAAAGATATGTAGAGCATACACATTAATTTCCACATTTTCTGTTTATTGATGTAAAAGACACATTTTCTCAATAACTATTATCTTAGGAGTTTTGAAACTGAAGTGAGTCTCTTAATTCACAAAAATGTTGTGGACAGACAGGATTATTCAGAGTGATTTTCCCAATAATTGAAGTTGAATTCAACATGCTATACCTACACTCTTACTTTGATGGGAAAATAATTGTTTTCCAAATAAATGGATTTTCGAAAACACTCGTTTTTTTCACATTGTATATTTCAACAATAGTCACAATATAATTCATTTTTTCAGGAGTCTCCTTAGCGAGTGAGAGGGTGAAAAGCCTCAATTGATGTTTCTAATACCATTTTATCAAATTCCAAATATTCAGGAAAAAATAATATATTGGTTACATTCCTCCTTTTCCTGTTGGAAGGACTTGAGAGGATACTGGACAGGCCATTCAGGAAGGTTGCCTTTATATGTAGCCCCCATGAATGACAACCAGTACGCATATCAAACCGGCAAATCGACAGATTCAGGATTAAATAACCTTCTAAATAAAATTACCCAATCCTTTGACAACAAGGAGATTGCGGTTGCTATATTTCTTGATATAGAAGGAGCATTTGATAATGCACTGGATGGAAAAGGCATAGAATTGACTAAAACTAGATGGATCTATGCCATGTTGGTGAACAGAACCGCTACTACGACTCTTCAGGGCGAGGCCATTAGGTTCAGGGTCACCAGGGACTGCCCTCAAGGTGGGGTACTATCTCCCCTTCTTTGGTCGCTCGTGTTGGATAGTCTGGAAGAAGTAGATCTGCATGCTTATGCAGATGACCTTGTCATTTTGGCAAGGTCCACGTCGAGAAGGGTACCTTGTAATATCCTCCAAAGTGCGACGGACGTCGCAACCCAACAAAACTGTGATAGTCTCGTTCACCACGAGGAGAAAATTGGAAGATTTAACGCCATTTTCCCTCAATGGTGAGGTCATCCCATTTGGAACGGAGGTGATATGTCTTGTATTGTCCTCGATAAAAAACTCACCTGAAACTTGGAAAAAATTTTACGCAAATCTAAACTGTCCCTATGGACATGTCGAAGGATTTGTGGTAAGACTAATGCTTTAGGTCCCAAACGAATCCATTGAATATATGTAATGATTGTCAGACCAATGATCACTTATGGAGCAATTGCCTGGGGGCCGAAAGTTTTACAGAAAACGGCTCAGGCGAAGCACTCTGGATTACAGAGACAGGCTTGTCTGGCCATCTGTGGTTTCATCAATTCCACACCGTCAGCGGTCATAGAGATCCTTCCTTCATACAGACTTGTGCACATCGCCAATTGCACAACGCAATATAATGCAGAGTACACTAGACTGCTGGCTGACACTAGAAGTCACAGCATTCTGGGAATGACCTCTGATATTATGCATCCAACTGTCAACTACGAACTGTCTTATAAAGTACTTTTCCCGAGTAGAGAGGACTGGATCCTCCGGAAGAAGGAAATATTAAGAGCAGATAGTTGTTGGTTCACAGATGGATCAAAAAC
>WOGR01010230.1:0-11005 GCA_015342045.1 Leptinotarsa lineolata
AATGCAGAAGTATAACACCTGATATGCTACAGAATGTTAGGAATAGATTTGAACAAAATCTGTATTATTGTATGGAAGCAAATGGATCACATTTTCAGCACTTACTGAAGTAGGATTCTAATAAGTCAATTACACATTTCAAAGTACTGATGGTTGTAGTTGTTTTTCTTCATAATATCTAAATGTTTGAGTGAAATACAACAAATTAGGTATCATTGGAAAGATAATTTTGTGCCCTTTCAAGTGATATATCACTCGACCCCACTTTCCATTTAAAATTTTAGAGTTGTTACTCACCCTCGCTAAGGGGTTGAAGGCACAGGTAGAAAAATACATCTAAAATGTGTCCCCCTCAAAAGCAAAATTGATCTGTCCGAGCATTTTTGCGTTAAGTTACAAAAAAAGGAGAAAAGCAAGGTGTATACTTTTCGTTGGAGCACTCTGTATATTCATGAAAAATGAGAAATGGAAATTTTCTGTTTTTCACCACTTTTATTCGTAACTAAAGTTACTGCAGTTTCGTCCTATAAGGACGTAGTGACGGCTACATCCATCAATTTAATAATATATATTCATATACAATTCGAAAATTAAAGAAAAGACTCAAAATGTAAAAGTGAGACTTGAAGCAAACTCAAGCACGTGAAAATGAGTAAAAATATTAAGATGAATAGAATTATAGATTATACAATCCAAAATACAGATATAAATGGCGAGAATAATATAAAGGAAACATATACCTTAAGTAATAAGCGAATACATTGAGAATTTGATGAATAGATGAATCCATCGAATTAATTGGTGGACTTATCGGGTGAATTTATTAACTTGCCTTTTTTGCGAAAACTGTTCATTTTTACTTTTCAAAATCTATATGAGAGTGTTTCAATTCACATGTCACCTTTTAAATGCGAGTAGAGGATGGTTTTGTGAAAAATCAGTGAGTTCTACTATTATGTGACCTTTTTGTTACACAAGTTGTATCTTCTCATTTCGAAACAACAAATAACTAAAACGAAACAGAGCCTTCATCAGGAACGTTGAAAATATTTTAGGACAACGCAAGGACCCATAGATTCACTATTAATGGGAGACTTCCAAGCTTCATCATACAAGCGACATGGCAATCATCTTATAACTTTTCAATGCGATGGAAGTTCTCGAAATTATCTTAAACAGTAGTCTTTGAATTTTAAGATTCCGTCCAATAGTTTGAAAATTTGAATTATTTTGAGTGCTTCCTACATTGTTGATTAAATTACTGATGATGTGTCCGTAAATTTATAAAAATTTTGTTTGAAATGTTCTCGCACATTTATGGAGTCGTTAAATGGCACTCGTCGACCAATTCCGTTATGCAAACCTTTCAAAAAAGGTTGTGTTCTATAGATTTCATTGTTTTGGTACACACAAATGAAGAAATCAAGAGACAACAAATCTGATGACTGTGGACGTCAATAAATGCTGCCCTTCGCCTTTTCCAGCATCATGGAAAATGATCTAAATAAACAATATAATGGTTATTTGATGTTTCAACGGGACGTTGCTCCTATCCTTGAATTTTCATAGGTACTCAGACCAATATTTCACACAGCGCTAGACTGGAAGAAGAGACAGCATTGAATGGACGTCACGCTTACCAGATTACCGCCCTTTTTTTTTCAAGGCTACCTAAAAAGTAAAATCTATAGAACAAGCGCCTTCAGCAAGAGTCCCATCGAATAACTCCGGTTATTATCACATGGACACAGGTGGTCATCAGTTTGAACATTTAATATAATCAAATTTAATAAAATTTTTAGAGCCAAAGACTTGAGAATAGAAATACAAAGGCTCTGAAACGACTTACATGATATTGGTGAGTGTCACCACTTGGGCGGTGGAAGTAATGTAATATGAGTACATACTACTAAAAAAAAGAATAATCTAATTTCAAATTTTTAAGGAGTTTTCAATAAATTTTCTGAAAAAAATGGAAAATCCAAAAATCCATATATTTTCTGAAAACACCAAAATCATTTTTTTGAGTCAATGATAATCATCAAATTAAAATTATTTATTTGAATGTTCATATTTTCTTATCATCAAAAGTTAATAATTTTTATTAAATTCCTTATATGTATCAGTGTAATCCTACCTGGAAGTTTTGTACCGAATAAATAAAAGTGCCCCCTTCACTTTATTTCTGGAAACGATTCTGTGGCGTTCCTATCTGGCCACCCTGTTCATTACTTCAATGATCATTAGGTATTTACAAAAAAATCATTGTTTATTTTCAATTTTTTTACATTCATGTACAAAACTAAAAATATAACACTGTCATAATAAAAACAAAAAAGTATACATTTTAAAATAATTGACTTAATAACTTGAACTATATCACAACTCTAAAGCTTGCTTTATCCAATCTAAATACTTAGCAATATCAGTGAAAACTACATAATGAGACGAATCACATTTAAATTGATTCTGTAAGGCAACACTTATTGATACCATTCCTCGGAGTAGCCAGACGGGATTGTTTGGATTGGATCCTGTTTTCTGGAAGACCATGCCGCCACCAGAATCACCATTACATACTGAAGTACCTGTTACGAAAATATGCGTCATTCATTTGTGCAAATGATGTGAGTCATCAAACTAATGAGAACAAAACAAGGTAGCTTCTATGAACAACCTATCCATTTAGTGAAGAATGGCTTTCATTTTTGATATTCACTGATAGTGAAAAAATCCCAATTCATGATCAATTTCGTAAAATTGATCAGCACTTTATTAATGATTCTGTAAAAACATATTTTATATTCCATATTCAATCATATTATCTGATAAATCAAATATATCCATATACAGAATTCAAACTTCTATGAAAAGATATATGAATAAAGTGGTAAAGTTTGAAATTATTACCAGTTTTCTTTCAATTATACTAATCAAGAGATCTATAGGAATTTTGATAAAAAGGGAAACCACGTCAAGAGAAAAACTATACCTGTGAAATATATTTCAATTTCTTTCAACGTGGTATCTCTTTTTACTAACATTCCTATAGATCTCTTGATTAGTATAATTAAAAGACAATGGGAAATAATTTCAAACTTTACCACTTTATCCATTTATCTTTTCATAGAAGTTATTGAATTCTGTATAGACTCAAATTACTTTTGTTACATTGGAACTTTTTACAAACTTTTGGGTTGGGAATGGGTAATTGTATGTCACCCATTTGTACAGACTTGGTCATGGCAGAACTACAAAATATATTCATAAAGAAGTTATCATTTTCATTGCCTTTTTTCAAAAGATATGTTGACGATATTGTAACTTCCATTCCAAAAAATAAACAAACTGAAATACCTATTAGATACTTTTCATAGTTTTCATCTAAAACTGAAATTTACTCTTGAAATGGAAGAAAACAATTCGTTAGCATTTCTAGATACTAAAATAATCAAAGATGCAAACCGAATTTCAAAGGTAGACTGGTATAATAAAACCAACTTTTTCTGAGAGATTTTTAAATTTTTTTCCAAAACATATTTCACAGTAAAATTGACATTATAAGGAATTTGAAATCAAGAGCACTTGCCATTTCCAATTCTGATCTTCATAACAAAAATCTCCAATTAATTGAGAATTACCTAGTGAAAAATAATTTTCCCATAGTCCTTATTAGAAAAATGATCAAAGAAAGAAGTTCCTCTTCCCAAAATACTGAGGTGAAACCCAAATATCACAAAATTCGATTTGTAGAAAATTCATCTGATAAACTTGGAATGCTAGTCAGTACCGAATAAATTAAAGTGACCTTTTCAAATGAAAATACAACTGGAAAGCAGTTTTTCTCCAAACAAAAAACAAAAACACCACAAGGCAATCTAGTATAGTGTAGAAATTGAACTATGGAAGCTGTCACAAATGCTATGTTGGTAAAACTGGATGGTATCTAAAAACACGAGTTTCGGAACACGTGAGAGACTCTAAGAAACTAATCATAAAAAAACCCTCAGTTGCAATGTTTTTAATTTTTTTTATTGTTTCTAATATGTCTGATGGTTTTTAAAATAGTAATATTAACAAGAAGAAACTACTTTTCTGTGAGTAATTTAATTAACAACTCATTATTTCATATAAAATTGAAATGATAATAATTGTATAAGTTTTGTGGGAGGTATGTTCATGAAAATTCATTTTTACTGAGCCCTGAAGGATAATTCAATTGAATTCGAAACGTCGGCAAGAAAACAATTTTTTTTTAAATTGATCCTGCTTCCCAACCAACCTTTCTTCGGAATTATTATTAAGGTTTGAAATTTCATGGAGAAGTTACAGGTCAAATATCAAGTATTAGCATTTAACATTTGCAAACTTCTTAACAGAGGCACTTGGAAAAGTTGAATTATTAAATTTGTTACTTATATGTATTTCTGTTTAGTTCGACTTAGTATTGTTCTGTCCATTTACTTTATCTATATATCTTTTCAAATGAATTGTCAGACTCATCCGTTATGATAATTATATTCAGCCTGTTCTTTAATATATACAGAAGCTAAAGGTCATACTAGCTTAGCCTTCGAGTTTGAATGCATAGTCAAAAGCTCAGTTTTTCAGCTAACTTATCTCAGAGGACAAGTTGAATTGATTAATGAGAGAATTTTCTGTGGGTATTTAAAAAATATTGATATATTAAACAAGTCTGAACACAAAAACGAATGTAGGAAAGGCTTTCACAGAATGGACTAAATAACTCGCAGCATATGAGAATTTCTTTGAATGTGGACTGGAGAAAATGGAAAAACTCACAAAGTAACTCCTGGTTGAGATCTTCTTGAGTGGTCCCATAATATTGGAAATGCTGATACTATATGTTCTATTTCAAATACTTTTTTTCTCATACAATAATATCATTTGAATTATCTTCACGTAAAAGATAGCTGATTCTCACTTTTGAGGCGATTTTCAATTTCCATTATGTTGTATTATTATCTTACTGACAGAGTTGAACCCAGGACCATGGTAAATAAATGACATCATTTTTGATAATTGAAAAGTAGTCAAATATCATAACCTGTTGGATATAATCCAACGCCCTTCGTGGTATTAGCCAGGGGAGTAGTTGTTTTCTGATAGGTGTCAGTCCATTAACCTTCAGTGTAGGGAGTTTGAGACTGGCTTGAACAAATTGTTCTTTTATATGATTTGACTATTAGAGGAGTTGCTGAGGATGTCGGTATATACCATGCAATTTTTTCATGGGCATGAAGCCTGTGGCAGCGAGGTTCGTTCCAAAGTTGCTGACATTGTTTTTCCCACGAGGGGGCGCCAAAATGAGAATACGTAGTGAACAGTTATATGGACCAATTCCTCATAAAATTACCTTTTCAATGGCGTTTTATTCTTAGTACCTTTCCTATTTAAATTCTAAGGGTGATGGTCACCAGGGGAAGGGGAAAAGGTATGACAGTTGAGGTTATAAAGGGATAATCTTGAAGAAAGAACTGAAAATTTGCTTCATTTTCCTCAATGGACTACTCAGAGGACATCGGATACCTCAGCTGCAGGCAACTCACAAAAGGAACAAAGAAATGTTTTGCGATAATATGAAGCAGTGCATAAAGTAGTACAGGGAACAATGATTGCTGGAATGGCTGGCAGAAAAAATGCAATAAGCTCAAGAGGCTGCAATGTTTTTTGGAGAAATGGAAGGAATGGACAAGTCAGGAGGCTCTTCAGTTGCAAAAAAACTCGTGTTATCTTGTTGGGTCTTCTGATAAGATCGAAAAGGACAAAGGATGAAAAATCCAATTCACTATGGAGGTGGAACAAGGCAAAAAATCAATCCAGGATTTATTCAACTCCATTAAGACTACAATATTCAAGGTTCACCGAGAACCTTCACAAATTATTCAAGTGAAATACTGAGATATCTGGGAGAACTTTCGAAAAGGGATATATGTATGATATATTTCTATTGGCCAAAAAAGAATAAGCCGTCTCATTTCTGAATATTCTCAACTAGCTGTGTATGTTCATTATGTATTTCGACAGAAAAGGAGTACATTAGTTTCAAACTCAATTACGTACCTATCAATGATTTTTAAATTCACAGCTTCGTATCCTCTTTCAGGATCATGGACCAAGTCGCAAATAGTTTCAATTGCAGCGATCACTACATTCTGATCTTTGTTGTGTAGCTCCCTTCTCTTAAAAATTGAAAAAAAAATGTTAGTAACGGCAGAAATGAAAACAGTACAAACGCAAATTTGTGATTTCAGTTAGAAAACTTTGTATTAACGGAGCAAACGTTACCAATCTTTATGAAATATACGGGGCTATTCAAATTCAAGTCTGTGAGTTGAATTGTGGATAAGTTGTCTATTTTCTGATTCTTACCGTGCTGGGTAATCGTACGTTAAAAGGTAAGGCCTCGTTAATCCATTGCTCGCACAAGTTTCGACTTCTGCGGGTTGACGTTCGTCAGCTGATTATCGGAACGAACAATTTTAGAACAACAACAACAATTTTAGAACAATTGAATAGAAAATCTAATACAGCTTTTTGCTTCCGAACATATATGTACAGTGAATTTCAAAAAGTTTGCACCATGTGGGAAACTTTTTTATTATGCATTTGTCAGAAAATTTTATTCTTGATAAAAATTGATGCATTGCGGAAAACTTGGATTTCAGTTGTCAAAATTCTAAATTTCCGAACATTATTAAATAAGTTTATTTAAAACAGTTGTTTGAACTTGAAAACAATATTCAGATTTGAAATCACACCCACCTACGTAACGAAACAAAAAAAATATATTTTTTATGATTCTAGCCTTATAAAGAGTACTAGTATCTCATATACACCTTAGAAGCCTTCCTTATATTACTATAATAATATTTCAATGTGAAGTTTTCTGACAAATGGATGATAAAAAAAGTTTCCAGTTTGGTGCAGACTTTTTGAAACTCACTGTAAGTATAAGATAAACGAAAATTTCAAAATTCCTTTTCCTGATGTATCTTATTTATTGGAAATGTATTTGAACTCTGCTGAAAAAATTTCAATGGACTATGAATATAGATTATACTTTTAGGGGAGATTATTCTTGGGAAAGGTTTTGGCTTTCTACTATCTAAATATATATGTTGCTCTGAAGATATTCGTGACACTTTCAGTTTCTGTAGCACCTGGTGAAAGAAGCTTCAGCAAATTGAAGCTTATAAAAACATATTTAAGAAATGCTATGGAACAACAATGAATTACAAATTTGAGCATCATTCTTATTGAACATTAAAGGGCTTCTTCGACTTCGTTTGATAACATAATTAACAGTTTTGTAGCTAAGAAAACTAGAAACATAAGATTTTAATGTTTATTTAATGTATTCGATGTATTATTTTCTATGAAACTTTTGAAACTGTTTTATGCGTTTTAATTTCACTCAACCTTTCTAAATAACACTAGTTTACAGCCGGTTTACGACTGTAATGCCAAAGGCAGTTCTTTGTTAATTTTTGGTCCCTGAATGCGGAAATGATGGTATAAATTTCCTAACACGTAAAATTTTTGAGTTATGATTTTTTCACAGAAATTTAATGAACACGATATTCCAAATTTGCTTTTCCCTTCTTGAGGAAATTGTTTAAAATCTGGCAACAAAGCGGCTCTGCCCAGTATTCGAATCTGCTTCTGCTGTATATGACGCTTCTCGTACTTCCGATACTCGAAGTTTCCAGAAAATACCAGAAATACGGAACCGCTATAAAAGTAGCAGGTTGACAATCGGATCATCAATATTGGTTTAACGCGAGTAGTGGCGCGTTAGTACTTGAGAAGCGAGGTGAACAAACACGCGAATATTAAGAGTATTATATTAGTGCTATCTTTGTGAATAAAATAAGTTGACTTCTGTAAACGCAGTATCGCTGCGACGTACGCAACAGTACAAAAATGTCCAAGGTACAGAAACGTGGCTTCGTTAATCTCGCAGATAGTTTTTGCTATATATGTGTTCAGTTTACTCTTAAATCGCAGAAACGGCCAATTAATCAAATGACCAAAGTAGCTTACCATAAGTATTTTGGATTTGCTGTTGGTGATCATGATCAGGATTAGGCTCCTCACGTATGTTGCCAAGCCTATGCAGCAACTCTAAGTAGCTGGTTAAATGGCAAACGCTCTTCTTCTATGCCTTTTGCAGTTCCCCTGATTTGGCGAGAAACAACAAATCATTACAACGACTGTTACTTTTGCATGACAAACTTGCCTGGTTTTTCAAGAAAGAGCAAACACAAAATTGTATATCCGGATATTCCTTCTGCAATAAGGCCGGTTCTTCATGGAGAGGTAAACCTTCTCCAACACCCCCGGCAAATTGGGAGAAAGATTTGGAAATGTATGATGACCAGGCAGGTTTCGATGATGTGCCAGAAAAAGGCGGTCCTTATTTTTAGAAAGAACACCCCATATAATCGAACAACCTGAATTAAATGACCTAGTTCGAGACCTCTAATCATGAGCTATCTTCGTTTTTTACTATGCAGGATAAAATGTGTGTTTGTGTAAATCCGAATGGTGAGATGGAAAAATTAGGATTTGCACATAACCCGGATGAATGGCGTTGATTTATAGATTCGTCTAAAACAAGTTTAAAAGCCGTTCTGCTCCATAATGGTAACAAAAGACCTTCTATTCCTCTTGCACATGCAGTTGCCATGAAGGAAAGACACGAAAGTATGTGACTTATTCTAAATGGCATAAGTTATAATACGTATAAGTGGCAAATATGGGGTGACCTAAAAGTCATAGAACTCTTACTAGGTCTTCAGGGCGGATTTACGAAGTTTTGCTGTTTTCTTTGCCTTTGGAACACTGGAGCAACACAAAGCCATTATCAAGTAAAAGAATGGCCTCCGAGAGATGAATATATTCCAGGTCGAGCTAACGTGAAGAATATACCTTTTGTTAATCCCAAAAACGTTTTGTTACCTCCATTACACATTAAACTGGGGTTAATAAAAATTTTTGTAAAAGCATTAGACAAAAAAGGTGATGCGTTTAAATATCTTAAACACGTTTTTCCAAAATTAAGTGATGCAAAGCTCAAGGAAGGTATATTTGTTGGACCACATTTTAGAAAAATACTTAGTGATCAACAGTTTGATCAAAAATTAAGTAATGTTAAATTAGCTGCGTGGAGTTCTTTCAAAAAAATTGTTTCGAAGTGTTAAGGGAACAAAAAAGTAGAAAATTTCGAAACACTTGAACTACTTGAAAACTACTGCAGAATGGGACGTCGCATGTCTCTCAAAATCCATTTCTTGCACTCCCATTTGATTTTTTTCTCAGAAAATTTGGGGCTGTCAGTGACGAACAAGGGGAAAGGTTCCACCAAGACATACTGCATTTGCAACATTTGCAAAAAGGTTATGCACAAAAGACTTCATATGTGAAAATATTTGTATAAAATAAAAATATCTATAACTCAAAATCTATACGTGATGGAAAATTTTTGATGTTGAATTCGCAGTCAGCATTCTTTAAACTCTCATGTATAGCCATAGCCATAGTCGCAATTTTTTTTCTCATTCGTTGGTTAGTGAATTATTTCTAATTCATTTATATATTAGAGGTGTGTTTGAGTATTGAAAAAATATAGGCCTAAATAACGACACATAGTTCACGACAAAAATAACAGTTATTGCTGGTAAGATGAAAAGATTATGCTGTGACATATTGTAATTTTTCTGACGTCAACATTCCGAATATTCATTTTCAGAAAACCTAGAGTGCCGATAAATATGTATTGCTTACCAATTTGGGCATCGCCTTCCTTCCAAAACCAAGTGGTCTTCTTGTGACATCAACATTTTTTACGGGAATATTAGGCTGTTCCGAAGTGAGACGATTTGCGGGCGGATCCAAATCATGCTCGTCAATATTAATGTATTCCCGTGCTTTGTCTACACATCGGTTTATGATCCGAGGATTTATGTCCTCGAAGTAGTTGTGAAGATAGGAATTTTTGTTGATAGAAAACATTTCAGAATGTAATTGTATGAAAAACTACAGACTAATACAATTGACATAACGTTGACATAACTGTCTATGAAGGCAGCAATATCAAAACATTAACAACATACAACGAGATGCCACGATTCGCTTCCGAAGCCGTATCAATTATTTTGTAACGTAACCGAACGAGGTACGAAATAACACTACATGTAATGGTGGTTCGGATTTTTTTAAGGACGTAACAAAAGCACTGCAGGAAAATCCTTAAGGCAATCTAAGAGCGGTGCATGTGCCAAAGTAGCGATTCACATTGGATTCGAATCGCTGGAGATTGAATCCAGTTGGAAAAACGTTCTCAGGAAGTGTATTCCACGTAAACGCAGTTCTCCAAACGAAAGAGTTTTTAAATAGCAAAGTTCGAGGTGTACTGAGTCGAACCTCAAAACGATGAGCAGTCACACTCCGTCACGTATTTCTGATATGCACCACTCTTGGTGGAATCAAATGTGCCAAATCCCTTGAACACTTCCCGTGAAAGTATCTATGGAAGAGAGATAAATCTCCAACCATTCTTCGATGTTCCAAACTATCAAGGTTACAAGTTATGTTTGCTTCTCCAATCAGGCGGATGGCTCTTTTTGGATGGAATCCAGCAGCTTCAGGGTATGCTTAGGGCGGAGATCCATACATGAGAACAATACTCCAAAGAAGGTCTGATCTGAGCTTTATAAAGCATCAAAAGTTGCTGAGATGTGTACAGTTTTCCGGTTCGGAATAGTGTTCCAAGCTTTTGAGAAGTATCCTTTGCAATTCCAGCAACATGATTGTGCCAAGACATATTAGTCTTCATTTTAACACCCAACAAACTTATCGAAGCAGAAAGCGGAATTGTCTGTTCTGACATTATTATATCCGGTTCATAGAATAGAATAGAATAGAAGAGAATACAATAGAATAGAATAGAATAGAATAGAATAGAATAGAATAGAATAGA
>WOGR01010231.1:0-14451 GCA_015342045.1 Leptinotarsa lineolata
CTACACCAATCAGTAAATTCTTTCGACAAACTATTCATTTTCTGCACAAGTTCTTCTGGGGTTTCAGCATCAGTGGCGATTGTCGTATCATCTGCATTTGGAAAAATGTGTTCTGTGGTCAAATAATTTGGCAAATCATTGACGTAGAGAAGGAAAATCAGAGGGCCTAAAACTGATCCTTGAGGAACCCCTGAATCAACATCAAAAAGTTGAGATCTACAATCATCCACTTTCACGTAAATTTTCCGATACTCAAGATAAGATGCGAGCCACGCTGCTTATTGCAAAATCCTCATCTTGTTTGTCGTTGATATTTTGGAAATTTGAGCCATTCGATATTGTACACATTGAAGTTACCGAATATGGAAATTTCGGCACTGAAATGATTGCTTTGCAAAGAATTAATGGTGTTTGCAAGTGAAAAGAATAGTGCCCTATATTGTGTATCGCATATGAATTCAGTGATCTTTTGTGGTATTATTTTGAACCACATAACGTTGAAGTTTTAGGGATCCAGCATTTCCTCTCGTTGACAGGAGGGATGGCTTCTGATATCGGGAGTGGAAATCATAGCCGGGATATAGAAAATTGAGTCGAGTCCTCTGATATTACAGAAACCGATTTTGAAATTGCTAATGGGCCTCTTAGCAACTGCAGTTACCATGCTATTTCCCTGTGGATTGATGTTAGGAAGACACTGTTGACTGGTTTTCGAATAAGTTCTGCAGGATAATGCCCTCGAATCAGCCCCCACCCAGAGATCTGATTGGGGAGCTATTTTATCTCCTAGGTATCTTGACCTTAGAAGCGTCATTATGCAAGTTCGCTTTCGGGCAACGAAACGTTAGCCCGAAATCAACTTCAATGGTAGCTCACCGGGTGATGCCGGGTGGGACCAGCATGTATCATTCAGAACATGCCACAAATAGTTATTGAATTTTCAATTCTGTCACATATTCAATCCCGAAATTTGCCTTACAATATTCAACAGAGCAACATTGACATGAATGTAAGCTTATAAGAGTTGCGAAAAACCTGAATAGAATTGGATTATGAAAGTAAAATACAAAAATTAACAACACAGCTATAAATAATTGAATAAAATCAAATTTATCATTGTATTATTGAGTTTTTACAGCTATATATCTCTCGCTATAACTTCCTTGATCATAACTATATTAAACTTTCTCAATGATTCAATCAGGACTAGCTCTTTGTTGACATTTGTTCCACCTCCAATTAATGTGCTGTTCCTGCTCATTACCACTTCAAGTAACCCGCAACAAAAGCATCTCGAGTCAATATATCGCAAAATTTATCCAACAATCACTTTGACTTCGGATATTTCTTCGTTTCAGCGCATCGGAGGATGAGAACTGTAACCAATTACTTCCTCGTGAACTTGAGCACGGCGGATCTCCTCCTAACCACTTTCAATTGCATCTTCAACTTCATTTATATGCTACAAAGGTAAGGTTCAAGCTACATTATGACTCCATTTTATCGAATTGTAGAATTATTGTCTGAAGTTGAACGAAATGTTGATCGTTAGGATCAACTTCCATTGATATTCTGTTTGATTGCGGTAACGGTGATATTCACCCCTAACTAACCTCCTGCCTGACAAGGTATAGTGAATCTATAAATGAGACGATCGATGATTTTCGTACTCTAGTAATTTTAAATATGACTGTGCGTCTCAATATTCAAATTCTTTCCTGGAGTACACCTATAACATCAATTTATTGTGATATTATGTATTTCATTCCAATTAATGATCAAATATTTCCAAAATAGAGAATGGATTTCAAATAATACTATTAATACACACATATGCATATGAGTGAATATCAGTAGATAATTGGGACTGAATGAGAGACATATCATCCGCATAACAAACGCAGAAACCTGGAGATGAGAAACGAAACATCATTCGAATTAATTATGTATACGAGTGGCCCCAACAAGAAACTGTGAGGCACCCCATGATTACCATTTCTTTACCTACTACTTACTGCCTACTCCCAAACGTCGATGCTTGGGAATAGGCAGATTGAGACCCTTGCAGAGAGCAGTGACGAGACCTGGGGAGTAGGCAGATCGAGACCTCAGTGTAGTCACACCTCTTTGAAAATGGGTTCAAAGTTGGAACCGATAAGTTGAACAACTGAAAACACCAGACGCGTTTCAACCCGGAACATACAATATGATATACCTACAGTGAGATCCCATGTGTCTCACATAGAAAACTTTTATTGCGTCTTCAAATTTTTGCATAACTTCAATGGCCCTAGGATCGTCTCCAGCAGCTTTGATTCCATCTTCAACTGCGATGTTAAAAAAATCTCTCATTGTTCCCAAACAATAAGCGTTATCAGATACGTGATATTTCATACTTTTTGTACAACTGTCATGAAAAGTGACATTTTTAATGGTTGCCAAGAATATTATTCATTAATATGAAAAATGCAACTAGAACAACTGCTAATGTTAATACTTCGCGATATTGAAAAGCCTTGTTAGATATTTGAACTAGCTGAGTTGACAATTTTATGAGCATTACCATTTAATTCTTGAAGTGAATAGAACGATGCTGTAACGCTCAGCAATAGCTTTTTATAAGAAATTGATTGATCGATGTGACTCTCAGCTACTATTATAGACTTCCGTCCTCCGTACTTCTGAATATCCTTCATGTTTGCTCCTGATTCTGCTTGCAAAGAAGCAGAACATCTTCTGAAACAGTGACCTATATATTTCTTTGGTTCTGGGAGGTTCAGAAAGTCAGCAATGGTAGAGGGCATTTTCCTAAATGTGTTTATATCAACTTCTCAGTTTGTTTTTTACATACGGGAATGAAAAGAAGTCATTCGGTGCCAAGTCAGGACTATACGGCGGATGATCCATCAAATCGATGTTTTGGGTGCTCAAAAATGTAGTTGTTTGAGCCGATGTGTGAGAGCTCGCATTGTCGTAGTGAAGAGTGATCCGTCTTTGGCGATTAGTTTTCCTGATTTCTTGGAAGACAAGTGACAAACAAATGGTTCTGTACCACTCAGAATTGACTATTCTGCGTTATTCTAGTAGTACGTTTGCGACATGTCCAGTTTTTCCGAAAAAACAGGCCACCATTTGCTTGGAAGTGCTTCATGCGCGAACAACTTTTATAGGATTTGGATCAATTGGAACACCTATACAGTCGAGTGCTGTTTACTTTCGGGCTCATGCGCGTAAATCCACGATTCATCAGCTGTCACGATGTCATAGACCTGTTTCGAAGCATCATGATCGCACTTTTTGAGCATTTCTTTCGATCAATCAACATCAGCCATTTTTTCAGCGATTGACCAATTGTGTGGGATCCAACGCGAAAAAAATTTTTTGACAGTCAAATGTTTATGCAATATTGAATGTATGCTGGTCCCACTAATGCCTAAGGTTGGCTCAATCTCACGATAGGTCACATGATGATCTTGCAATATCAGTTCGCGCACACTGTCAATGGTTTTCGGAACAACAACTGATTTTGGATGACCTTCACGGAATTTGTCTTGGAATAAACTACGACCACGATTGAATTCACCATACCATCGATAAACACAGGTTCTTGATGGAGTTAATACACGTCGAAAGTTGTGAGAAATAATCGCACGAAAATATTCTCGAGATGAATCTTTCAAGTTACTGTAAACAACACAGATAGCGCTCGTATGTCAAAACGTTCTGAGTACGTATAACCTCAATAATGTCCAACTTTACGATAGAGCTGTCAATTTCCAGATTGCAACACTATGGTTGACATATCCCGAAACATAAAAGACAACTCATCGTAATTCTCTCTTAAAAAAGAATAAACTTGCGTGAAAGATATGGGCAATAAATTTGTGTAGAGAGAAAATCAGATGTCTCGTATGGTTCGTCATAAAATTGTCATTTATAAGTGGGAATTAAACCCCCTGTAGAATGAACTCAATGGAAAGTACTCAATATTCATATATCTGTATGAATTTTTTTAGTTGAGTTGAAGTTTAGAATTGGGCAATATCACGCACAAGGAACATTTTTTCGAAAATGTTGCTTATGTAATGCCTACGTTTCTTTACCCAATTTCTGTTATATACATGTGATCAGTATGGTGGATAATCATTATCATCATTTCACTGTGCTTTGTTGATCTTTTTACTCTTGTCAAGCTATTCGTTCATGAAAATTTATCCCGATGGGTTCATTGATGATATAACTTCAGAATAATGATAAATGTAATACTTAATGTTTTTTATTGTGTTTGACAAACATTTGTGACTTCTTGGGAATTAATTACTACAAATTTCATGTACACCAACTAATCTATTTCTAGTCTGTTATAGCACCTAACTTCCATCAGTTAAAAAAGTTACCAAAAAAAACAAAACTATGGTAAAGCATCTGTTTCATTCCTTTGAAAATGGATCGATATCATCACCCAATAACTTTTCATCGATAAGAAACTGTAACAAATCCCTAATGCGTTGATTATATTCCTTACTATTCTCCATTATGGTAAGTGATTGCACGAAATCAATTCCAGAATCTTTTTTTTCTTTCATTCCCGGCGCATTCTCCTCATCACAATACATCAAATTCACTAGTACTAAAGCTATGTACAATCCGAACTTAACAAAAATTCTCCAATGTTGCTCTAGAAGACTACTGGGAAATACTTCATCTGGATTGCACGAGAAATCTCTCAAGGTCTTACTGACAGTGTTGTGATATATCTCGAAGTAATGTTTATAATTGTATAAAATTTCTTTCGGGCAATGAAGCAGGAGGAAGTAAACCAAATCAGCAGCAGGAGATCCAGTTTTTGAGAGTTGCCAGTCTAGGAGGGCAACTTTTGAAGGTTTTGAGGTGTTTTCCGGGTTCTAAAAAATATTGAATTTGAGTTGGTAATACATACATCTATCCAGTTGTTTGTACAAGTTAGCACACAATAATATTTTTTCATCTAAATTGAAAAGTGAACATTTTTCAGGAGAGTTCAGTTTTTAGGACCAAAGCTTTCTGGGTTCTGACTTTCATCAACATATTATATTGGAAAGATTTTCTGTTGAGCAAGGAAGGTTGATACAGTGGAGCTGCTGGAAAATAGTTCCATGAAAATGAAAAGATGAATAGATCAGTACTATTCCGATCATCCTCTATTTGATTTCAAATCACCGTCAGACAGCTGTTCCAGCCTGCTGGGCATCATCAGTACTGAGCAGGCGATCCTCAATTGAAGACAAAATTGGATTGACACGATCATCTTGATCTCAATCAGGTGTGGAGCCTAGCTCCCTTACCCTTTCGACTGTCCATTGTCAGGAGAACAAGTGGGGGATGTGGACTGAGATGGGGGTTTGACTGCGAGATGGTCCTAACGGACATCTGTGCCGCCCTTCACGGTGTTACCCCTACCTGGCTGGGGTGGAAGGGATGAAAATATTGTTCACCCTTTAACGGAGGATATGAGGGCCTCATTCGACAGAGTGTCTGGGCCTTCTATATCGAGAGGGGTCGTCTACAGTATTATCTATAGCTTCCCTAACTAACTGTTGTGACAAATTAATGACTTAACTTGTCTTAAATGATTTATTTCCAACAACTATGGATGCACTTTCTCAACTGCCCTCTTTGTTCAGGTAGATGGGCTTATATCGGTAAAGGTCCTTTCGAGAAATCTGTATTCCGTTTGGTACTCGCCTGGAATATTACCGGCGATTCCAGGCTGAATTCTTTCGAGGTGAGGTTATGTGTTTGTTGGATGATATGGCTGTCGTTACCTGCACGCGGTCAGGGGCGGCTTCAGATTCGTTACAATTTGTTAACTTGATATTTGGGGTCTGTTGTTGAGAGTTGAAACAAAGTCCTCCACCCTTGATTCCCTTGTATAAAAAATCGCAAATACATTGTCTGAATATCGATCCAAGTCCGTGGAAAATGATCTAACTCATATTTTTCTTCAAATTCAAATCTACCAATGAAAAAATTAGCTATGAAGGGGGACACTGAGTTTCCCATTGCCGTAGATTCATGCTATCTCTAGAAAAAGTTATTGAACTGAAGGCAATTCTGTTCCATGCAGATTTATGTTAATTGTATGTAGTTCTCTTCCACTTAGACCATGTGTATTCTCAATTATGAAATAGGTATATGAGGACATTACGCTTTTTTAAGCTCGTTATATTTTTGTCGATAAATGAGACGAGTTCATAAATTCAACAGAAAATTTCTTGTGATAGCTTCAACCAATAGAAACGCGATCGAAACGACCAATAGATGAATCAATGGGTGAATTTAAGAACTCGCCTATCCAAATTTAAAATATCGGGTTAGTTTTGTTAATGGGGGCTAGAGGGCTAGAATAACTAGAAACGGGCTGAATCTAGCCCAAATGGGCTAGCAGTGGTAACACTGCTCACAACGAACAAAATGCTCCTTCAGCCGTTCCACATAACGATCGCGGTCGTTGTGGTCGCGGCGAAAACGTCACTCATGACGTCATTACTTTTGCTCACGACAAGCTCACAACGACTCATCTCAGGAGGTGGGTCGAAGTGGATGTTGAGAATATTTCGGCGCAATTTTTGTAATATGACATAAATGATATCTGTCATTCGTAATTCATTTCTAATTTCCTAACTTATTCCATTATTCAGTCTCATAAGTTATCATTGGAATAATTACACACTGTTCTAAAATTGTTTTAAAATTTTTCGTTCCGGTAACCAGCTGACGAACGTCAACCCTCAGAAGTCGAAACTTATGCGAGCAATGGATCAACGAGGCCTTACTTCTTAACGTGCGATTACCCGGCACATAATGAAGTAAATTCAAAAGTAGCATACATTTAGAGAAATATCTAATTCAAGACTTTTGAATTCTTCATCTGAATAACAATCAAATATATTATCATAATAAATAATACCTGGGCCTGAGTTTTCGGTTTTATCTATTATAATTTAGGGAAGTTGCATTCCATTCTTCATCTGAAATAGATGAATTAGTTTCTGGAGCACTATTGCGACGTATCAACAAATATCCAAATGCCGTAAAAGACATTTTGATTACATTCAAAATCAATTTGTTCAATAACTTCACTGAAATTATATACTGAAAATTAAATTATACTTTTTTTTAATATAAATGAAGTTACCTTGCAATTATTGAAACTTATTTTCAAGAATTACGTAACCTTCTTAAAACTCTTACTTTATTTTTTCAACTTCGCCATTTGTAAAGTTTACATGAACGCCCAAAACGCTCCAAAATCCATTCCACTTGAGTTTACGACAGTAACGCTCGCAAACAAGTGGAACGGAAAAAACTGCGGTCGTGAGCGTGATCGTTGTAAGCGCTTAGTGGAATGCACCCAAAATGTACAATTAGACATGACATTTTCAAAATTTACAGTGCAGCACGTAATGGTAAATCATGTACCTGAAATGACTTTTGAATTCTTCACTTGAATAACGATGAAATACACCCTCATAATGGATAATACGTGGCCTAAGTTTTCGGTTTTCATGATTATAATTTTGTTAAAGTTGCATTCCACTCTTCATCTGAACTATATGAACTAGTTTCTGGAACACGTTCACATGAACGCCCAAAACGCTCCAAAATCCATTCCACTTGAGTTTACGCTCGCAAGCAAGTGGAACGGGAAAAACTGCGGTCCTGAGCGTGATCGTTGTGAGCGCTTTGTGGAATACACCCTATATGGTGGACCAAAATGAATGAATTACAACATAATGTGTGAATTTGAGAAGTCGACTTTTCTGTTCCACGTTTATTGTGTCTTCGATAAATGTCAGGTTTTGTTTATGTCGATGGGTTAAGGTTAACCTGAGGAAATGTATTTTTTGACAAAACTGACAAGTGACACTAGTGATAGATAATTTCAAGACAATCAACAAAAACATGATACGGGGATTTATCCAAGTCATTTTTTGATTAGAAAATGTTGAATATGTGAAACTATATCAAAGCCTTTATCATCAACAAGTTTTCAATAAAAATGGCTATGGCAAATTCATGTGGAACCCACAATTTCAAAGTTGTTTTATTAGGAGAAGGATGTGTAGGAAAAACCAGCTTAGTATTAAGATATGTAGAAGATAAATTCAATTCAAAACATATAAGCACGATTCAGGTATATGAGAGGCCTCAGATTTTTCATATCTTCTGTTGTATTATTTCTGACAGGGTCAATGTTTTAGGCTTCATTTTTAAATAAGAGACTGAGTATAGATGGAAATCGAGTAAACCTGTCAATATGGGACACAGCTGGTCAAGAAAAGTTCCATGCTTTAGGACCAATCTATTACAGGTCGTCAAATGGAGCTGTTTTAGTATACGATATAACAGATGAGGATTCTTTTCGGAAGGTGAAAAACTGGGTGAAAGAGCTTCGTAAAATGTTGGGAACCGAAATATCACTTATTATTGTCGGTAATAAAAGTGATCTTGAAAAAGACAGACATGTAAATTTGGAAGAAGCTGAATCGTGAGTTGGAAAAATTATTTCAAAAACTGGCATTCAGTTGAAAAGTTTCTTAAATTTTGCTGAGCATTAGTCACTAAAATTTTAATTAATCACACCTGAACATGATCTTGAAAACGATTATATCAAAATCACATATTCTAAAAATGTTTGAACCGAAATTACCATTGTAACACAATGTGATGCATCAAGAGAAGGTCAAGAGTGTTGCTTTCTTGTTAAGAAAGAACATAAGGCTATACTTTTTACCTTTGAAAAGTTTCACTACTTTGTTAACCAATTTGAGGAATCCCCTATTGTTGGAGAATTTAGAAAAAGTATCTGCTAGATTGCAATGAATGCAAACACCCGTTCTCAAATTACATTCTCATTTCAATAAAAGGCATATTTTACAAATACTCTGATGCCACATCAGTAGCGCCATCCAAGGGTTCTTTGTAAAAAGGTTTTCCACTTTTTTTATATTTTATAATATTGAACAGTCTGATTTGACAAAGATTGCTTGGATCAGCTCATAACACATATTATTCAGATGAATAAATTCATCTGAATGCAAATTTCATATTGAGTACTCATTTGTGTTTGTCAATTCCAGTTATGCCGAAAAAGTAAGGGCAATCCATTATCAAACTTCTGCAAAGTTGAATCAGGGCGTTGAAGACATGTTTTTGGCTCTAACACATAAAATGTTAGATGAAGCAAAGGAGAAAGCTGCTCAGCAAAGCCATCTGACTAGGAACAATTCACAGAGAATTGTGACTGTTGTTGACGATGACCAAGTGCCGACTAATAAAAGCTGCTGCTCAACCGGATAAGGAACTGAACTATTGAAAATATAAATTAATTTTACTCGAAGCTCCATTTGTGATTTAATATTACTTTTGTCATTTTATTTATGTAGGTAATAATGGTTATTATATTAATATTACTCAATCTAAATTTAATTTCTCTGCCCTGTGTTAAAAAAAAGATACTTCTGTCAATCAAATAAAGCCTATTAAACATTCCAACTATTACTCTAAATCTTGATTGAAATGTCAAGCAAGAAATTGAGACTGAAATGGCTCTTAAATTTAGACTCAGGTATGTTCATACCGTTTTGTGAAAGCTCAGTGAAAATCTTGCAATGAAATGTTACTCGAACACACCAGGGATTTTCATCAAGTACCTGTCAATTCTGTTATATACCGCAAGGGTTTATTGTGGCCCACAGCTATTCAAACTAGCAAATAAGTTCAACTTCTCAAAAAAGCCAATTAGCTTGAATGTTGCATGATCTTTCAGGTCAGATAGCAAGAGTAAAACTCTACATCTGATTCGGTCCACACCAGAGCAGGCCAAAGTATAATGTTTCATTATTTTTCAAACAGAGATGTCACGCACTGTCTTCCAATAGTACAAGTCTCTGCAGCATCATTCCTTGCAAGAGTGTCAGTAGCTTTGTTACCTTTTAGGCCTGTGTGGCCAACAATCCAGACTGGAAACGATTTGTTAAGACTTTTTATTGAGAAAATTCTTTTTTGGCAGTTTGTTGGTACCAACTTAGACATTACTCGATGAGAACCAAGAGCTTCCAAGGCCGCTTGATTGTCTGAGAAATTTATTGACTTATGTATGAGATTTGATTCTTCCAATATCTCTACACACAAATGAATAGCATAAATTTTGGTCATAGGCCTTAAGCAGGTTGTTATCTTTGTCCTGGTTCTATGACTGTATACACCTGCACTCTGAAGGTATTTGTGATTCATCTGTGAGCTTTCTGCTCTTATTTCCTCCTCCGTTGCTCGTGAACAGGACTATAAGCGTAAATATCTGCTTGGAAGACGATCACAGCCCCTTAGGCAGGTTGTCTGTGACTGTATGCACCACAATCTAAAGGTGTTTATGTTTCATCTATGAGCTACCTGCTCTTAATATTTTCTCTTCCTGAAGGACCTAAACTTCTTTGCTCGGGAACAGGACGGTAGAAGCGTAAATTTCCGCTTGGAAGACGACCACATAGCTCCTTAGGCAGGTTATCTGTATACACCTGCACCAGAATCTGAAGGTGTTTGTGATTCATCTATGAGCTATCTGATCTAATATTTCCTCCTCCTGAAGGATCCAAACTTCTTTGCTCGGGAACAGGACTGTATAGGCGTAAATTTCCGCTTGGAAGACGATCACATAGGTCTTTAGGCAGGATCTGTGATTATAGACCTGCACCAGAATCTAAAGGTGTTTGTGATTTATCTATGAGCTATCTGCTCTTAATATTTTCTCCTCCTGAAGGATCCAAACTTCTTTGCTCGAGAACAGGACTGTATAAACGTTAATTTTTGCTTGGAAGACGATCACATATTTTCTCCTGAAGGATTCAAACCTCTCTGCTTGGGAACAGGACTGTATAAGGCAGTTCGTAGTTGAAAGTTGGAGGCAGTTCCGGAATGCTATACTTTCAGAGTCAGCTAGTAGCCTGCTACCCCCCCCCCCCCCNCGGAATGCTATACTTTCAGAGTCAGCCAGTAGCCGGCTACCCCCCCCCCCCATAAGCCTGTTGCGCTCTGCGTAAGCCCGTTTTGTGCAATGTACATGACATTGCAATCCATTTAGCCTCTTTCTCCAGGAAATGCGGCACATCTAGAAGGATCTTGATGGCTGCTGATAGCACCACAGTACTCCGCCTGAGCGTTTGTTGTAAAGATTTCGGACACCATAAGATTGCTGCGTAAGTGATCATTGTTTGGGGCCCAAGCCCTATTACTTATCACAAATCCTTCGACATGTCCAGGGACAGTTTAGCAGTAAAACTTTTTCCAAGCGTGCGTTCGAAGTGACTTTTTTATCAATGATAAAACCTATATTTTTTACCTCCATTACAAAAAGAATAACTCTTCCAAGAAGGGGAGTTTATTTAAATCAACCTCCACTTTCAGGTGAAGAGGACAATTTCAGTTTTGCTGAGGTTTTCAGACATCTGCTTCCTCTGGCACTAACTATGAACCACATAAACTAAAGGATCCACTTCTCTTATGTCAAGGACATCAAGCAGACTCCTGGTGACCCTGAAATTGATGGCTGTATCTTGAAGAATCGTTGTTGCAGTTCTGTTTACAAGCATCGCATACATCCAGCCATTTATGGTCGACTAGCTGACCCGGCAAACGTTGTTTTGCCACATGAATTATTTCTATCAGAACAATAACACTTACGAATAACATATAATATTAATCCCGTAATGCTATAGTGTGTACAATATTTTTCGCGCGTTATTTTTCAGTTGCGGTCGCGTCTGGAACGTTCTGACGAAAGAACGCTATTTCCTATGTCTACGCGTCTGCCCGCGTTCGGGTCGAGTTCTCGGCGATGGCGCTTCATTGCTTAGACCGCCTCTTTACCCCCGTGCATCGTTCCCCGTCGTCTTACAATAGACGCGACGTGTAATGGCTTAATGCCTGCCTTGCGTCAGGTTAATCTTATCGTGATAACTTTTAAACGATTGGTCCAAATTACTTATATTAAATACTTAAAACGATAATTGTATCACTTTGATATATTCTAAAATGTGCATTCTAAAAAAAGTATACAATTCAATTATATTTATGGCTCAGTATTTTGCACATAGTGGCTACCACATAAGAGGTAGATATATGCTATCGCGTACTTTTATCCAGAACTATCCATACATACATACATACATTTACCCATCCTCACAAACTTTCACGTTTATAATATTAGTAAGATAAGATTCTATATATTTTTCAGTAGGGGCTAATCCTATAGATTTTGATATTGTATTGTCAAATCATTCTTCGATATCGACAAATACCGCCATCGCAGTATCTTTATTATTGAAGGATCAGGTGATTTTCTCTACAAGATTATGAATTGCATGTATCTGTCGATTTGCCAAGTTTAATAAGTACTATGATGGTTACTCCTGATGTATCTCGAAATAAAATTTGTATAAATACATAAGCAAACTTACGAGGGTGGCTGAAAACTTACAATTTCAACATGAAGATAGCAGTTTACAGTTACCAGAGGTTCAGCCATTTTGGACGCGCATTTGTTATGTAACAGTCGTTTGAATGAGTTAATGTGAGTGTTTTTATGAAAATGGACAAAATTGAGTATCGAGCTGTCATTAAATATTTGTTTTCGAAAGGCAATAAGCTTACACAAATCAAAGATGAGTTGGACTCTGTTTATGCGGACTCTGCACCATCATTTACAACAGTGAAATTTTGGGCAGCCTAATTTAAACGTGGCCGTAAAAGCTTGGTAGATGAACGTTCGGGATGCCCTAAAACTGCAACCACCTACGAAAACATCGCCAAAGTTCACGAAATGATGCTAGACGACCGCCGAATTGAAGGTAGCAGAGGTTATGAATATGTCAAAAGAAAGTGTTTGCCAACTTGAATACACCATTATACGCCCGAAATGAAAATACAGTTCAAACAGTGGACTGCAAAGAGGAAACCGGCTCCAAAAAAAGCAAAAACTGTTTTTTCGGCTGGGAAAGTGTTTTTTTTTGATAGTCATGGAGTTATTTCAATCTATTAACTTCAAAAATGAAAAACCATTACACTAGCATACTACGCAAGACAAGCTGAAGGCAGAACTTGCGGAAAAATGGCCACATTTGCAGAAAAAGAAAATCCTGTTTTACCAAGACAATTCATCGTCTCACACCTCAGCGGTTGCCATAGCGATTCTACACAATTCTCCCATCGCTGGGAGAAGTGTGTAGAATCGAAAGAAGACTACGTTGAAAAAAAATCTGAAAAAATGGCTTGTATATTTATTAGGTTAAAAACTTTTCAAACAACCCTCGTACACCTACATACATAGTATATACTCGCCTGAAGAAGTTATTGTATAGCGAAACATATGTTGCGGTTTTGTAAAACTGTTTGGTGAAAATCTCACAAAGCGTTTCTTGAGTAATTAGCAGTTTGATATTGGTTTTAGAAATCTGCAGACAAATGATAAATATCATAATTTTAAGGAAAACATTATTCAAAACTCACTTCAGTTTATTCCAATAAATGTTTAAAAAGTTCTTCATTTAATTCCTGAAAATAATGAGATTGGTTTAAACATTAATTTCTCAAATTATGCAATATTTCTGGGGTAATTTCGTTAGGAGCACTACTTATTCTATGCATAAGCTGTAGAATAGACTGTTGTTTGTAACCTATACTTGAGATTTCGTGAATCCTCACAAAAAATATAAGGCCGTCATATCAAGTGATCTGGTGGGCCATTCTAAGGGACCAAGTTTGACTGTCCAACCCTATGAATAATTATCATGTAGCCTCTTTTGAACCGGCCTGTGCCTGTGTGACGAAGATGTTTAAAAAATCTGTTCTTTCATCAATCAGCGACAACTCTCAAAAGTTGAAACTTGTGCGAGCTAAGGATTAATGCAGTCTTACTTTTCAACGAACGATTCCTAGCACCAGTTGGGCGATAGGAAGTGGAAGTCGATTGAGAATGAGTGAACCAAACCACTCAAGCCAACCCAACCAGTACCTCATTTTATTGTAACATAACAGTTGGAAACACATTTGAGTTTGTCACTTATCCAAGCTGGTAGACAGGCAGACGTCCCACAGAGGGCCTACTAGATCACCTGATATGACGCCTCTAGATGCTTCTGAGGGGATACATGACATCTGAAGTATACAATACACAAGCGCAGAACTTGTGCATAGAAAAACATGTGCCAGCAACGAAATTACCCGGAAACATTGCCTAATGTAATGAATAAATTTGTTAATAGACTTAGATATTGTCAGCAAGTGAATGGTAAATATTTTGAACATATTTGGATAACGTTTGTTTGAAGGTGAATGACAATGTTTCGTGGTGAATTTCAGTAGTTCGGACTTCCATTGTCTAAAATTTATAAAATGATTTGAAATCCCTGAAAT
>WOGR01010232.1:0-11005 GCA_015342045.1 Leptinotarsa lineolata
TATATATTTGTTCAGAAATTAAGTGGCTGGATTTGACCCATTCCAGAAATGATATCAGATAAGGATTAGAGAAATATATTATTTTGGATTCACCAACAACAGATTTCTTCATTATAATCAAACAGTCGATTCTTCTCTGTTTAATCAAATATGATAGATCCTGCAAAGTTTATCTTCACCAGTAAATCGCTTCTATTATTATGAAATCAATCGAGTATGTGAATCGTCTGTACTTGAAAGAATACTGATCATTGAATATTTTGAGGATATTTTGAGATGTAAAAGATGGAGTAATTGAAACACATATGTTTTCAACCTTCCTGTTTCACCCACATTTTCGTCTATCCATTGGAATTTTCTCAATGAATATTTTCGAAACGATCAGAACCGTGTCAAAAATATTGAATATATTTACTTGAATATCAATATATTTTTATTTATATTTGAAATCCAGCAGCCGACTCACCTTGGGCACACATAATAGACGCGTGAAACGTTGTGTTTCAGGAATGTCTAATACTTGAAACGTGAATACCTCAACCAGTCACCTTATTAAATATGTTCAACAATCTCGGTCAAATCGATAACGAATCAAAACATGAAAATGATAATTACTGGCCATACTGAGAATAATTTGTCTTTACTCTGTGTACTTTTACGTTTATTCATTTTATGCTACTCAACCGACCGATCTTTCACAGATTATATTTGTCAAAAACGAAATTCAGTATTATGATTATTATTATTACCTTCAGATGGAATGTTATTATTATCTACTAATGATCAATTTCCACAACTTTGAGTTGAGCGTTCATTGGGGTAAAAAATCGTGTATTCTAAGAAGACCAAGAACCATGAATCATAGCTCTGAATTTGTTTAGGTGATATTTCTGCCGTTTCGAAACAATTCTGAATGATTTTGAGATTGAAAAGTGTGGATGGCATCACTATTACATTTTGATCATAAGATAAGGTTGCTGGTCAGGTCCTGGACCCGAAGTTCCTACCTATTCGGAGGACGTGCCAGCAGCATCAACCAATGATAGCTGGATGGGTAATCATTGACTAAGAAAATCGTTTGCCCCGAGAAGACGCAGTGAATCAAGAATGACGGCTTCTGCATTCGTCCTATGTTTGCTATCTTGAGGCAAGACGATATAATATTCTACCTGGTACTCTAAAAATCAAAAAAACTATTTTGACAGAGAGGTTATTTTCTTTATTCCATATCTTAATATAAGATGTGAGAGTGAAAAACAAAATTGAATTTTTGATTCGAAGGAATAATTTTCACCTGAAGGAATGGAATCAGACTTGAGAGACAATATGAGATGGTAGAGTGGAAAACAAAATTGAATTTTTGACTAAGTTAATAATTTTCACCGGAAGAAATAAAATCTGATCTGAAAGACATGCATATGTCTTACACACGCTGTCTAACAAAACATTCTAATGTGTTCGTAGGCATAATTATGAAACCAAACACAATGCTCACTTTCTGCTAATTTACACTGAGTATTTGTGAAAACTGATGATTAGGCCGAAATACCACGAAATAAACGATCTATAATACCACGTATACTGTTTCACAACATTCCGATGAAAGTGAAATATTTGAGTGTATTCAAGTTGAAATAAGAAACAATTCGTTGTGTGAAGTGACACTGAATTGAGAATTTGGGAAAAATAATATAGCGAACCTTTTTACATTTTCAGTTTTCTCTGATGAATTTGATAATGAGAAAAACCGAAACTCTAGAGAAAAGTTTGATGTATCTAGATATAACTATCTACTTTCTTATGGTGTTAATAAAAATATGTTTACTATAATTCAAATTTCAGCAGAAAAATCCTGTAGGATAAGAGCAATTTACATTGAATTCGAATAGATCTAGATTCTATTTATTGGAGAAAATAGTCTCAAGAAGTATTTTTCTGAAGGACACTTGCAAAATGTAGTCGACGTTTAGCGATGAATTTCAAAGCTATGGACAGTTTTAGTTTGACGCGTTACTCTGATCTATACCGTGTGTAATCTACTAGGCCAAGGCTTCCACTCATGAGGCGAGAGACGTCTACTGAAAAGACATTAGCAATATTAGACTAATAAAATGGTAAGGATTCAGTCTTTTTATTCAGTTTTGATATGAGTTGTTGGAGTATTATGAGTGAGATATTATAACGATTCATTGGTATGGTGTTTTTAAATATATAGGTACTATTTATGAAATCAGAAGGAAAGTTAACGACAGGGATTGAAGTAAATGATTCTTCAAACTCTTGCCAAAAATCAACTTGGATTGTCACTGAAAATATCAGATATCTGATATCAAAACCAGCAATCAGGTACTCGAGAGGTATTATCGTCAATACTTTGGTTTTGTACCTTGTGGTGCTTATAACTTCTAGCAGAAGTTACGTTGTTACATTTAGGAAAATATCGTAGATATATAAAACGGAGAAGACAAAGATGATATATTCGTATTTGGAACCGAGGTTGTAAGAGAACGATATGAAAGTTTTGTCGCCTGGAATATTTATGAATATGGATGTCAGCTGTCAAATACTAATAAGATTGCAACGAATCGGAAAGAGTTCTTCCTCAACTCGATCGTAGAAATAACAACTACAGCTGTAATTTGGATAGGTGAAAAGTACATCACAAAAGTGTTTTTGGGAAAGAGAGGTTTTGACTTTCCACTTCCCCATCTTCACACAAAAAAGTTGGGAAACCCATAGAGGATGGAAGGAAGCGAGAAATTTCGAAATAAACTCTTCACAGATGTGTAGAACATGCATAGAAAGTACTTTCAGATACAAACTGGAAGAAAAAGCCATCTTGAAATAACTACTCTTATATAAGTTTTAGATAACATGAAAGAAAAAATACTTTCGGAACAATTACTTCCATATGAACATTGAATCAAACATAAGAAGCTTTTTGTTATGGAATTGAAAAAGACCTGATTCACAGGAACGTTATCCAATAAAGTATATGATAGAGTTGAAATTTCAAC
This sequence comes from Leptinotarsa lineolata, assembly GCA_015342045.1. Classification (NCBI taxonomy): domain Eukaryota; kingdom Metazoa; phylum Arthropoda; class Insecta; order Coleoptera; family Chrysomelidae; genus Leptinotarsa; species Leptinotarsa lineolata. The sequence goes on from WOGR01010232.1 coordinate 3,018, forward strand.
TTGCATAGAACACTGTTATCCTAAATGACAGACATGTTTCGAAAGAAGATACTTCTCTCATTGCCCGTTCAGCACGAATCTAGATAACATCACAGGATGAAGCATTGAATTCATTCATAACATCAGGAATTCATGTCATGGATGAGTCTAATCTACTCATGTTACGATGACAGTACGTAATGACATTCATTCGCTTATTAGATTTACAGTTATATTTTGATTTGTAATTTTCGAAACTGATTGCTGATGGAGTAAACTATCAAGCATATGAATCTGTTCGTTCCATATCATGCACTTGTCTAGAGCAAGGCATTTATGGTTCACGTATCAAATTCGCAGTCGAACATAGATGTTAATCTTCAGTTTTCAGCAACCGGATTTGAACCAATAACCGATTGGGTGCATATTCAATAAATTTAGCATTGAACACTTCACTTCAACAGGCTCGATGACGTTAGTTGTGAGGAGATAATATTAAATTATTCATTCATTCAGAAAACTGTGATGATAATACGACTTAGCTCAAAAATGATTCTTAGTTGAGTACTCTTGGTTCGATAGGATTGCATATTATTCACTCGCTGATGAAAGCGGATTGTTACCAAAATTTGCAGGTTAAAATGAATGGTAACTCACGACCTGTACACTTTCAAGGATTTTGTTGTGAGTTTCTCCATCCACCAAAAAAGAGAAAACATATTCCGGGTTACACTCGTGGTACTAAACGTTTCGTCTGCTACAGCGGCAGATATCACAGTCCGTTGCGTATTTCTGATATGTACCGTTCTTGGTGGAACCAAATGTGCCAAGTCACTTGAACAACTCCCATGAAAGTATTTACAAAAGAGAGATTTTTCTTCGATGTTCCAGACTATCAAGTTTGAAAGGGACATTCGTGTCAATAATCAGGCAGATGGTTCACATACATGTGAACAATACTACTCCAAAAAAGATCTGATCTGATACTACAGTTCCTTTCGATCACAACCTACTATCCTTGACTGTGTGTTCTTTAATTCTTTATAAAATACTGTGTTCTTTTATACAATTTACTATCCATGTTCATAACCCAGGTTCTGTAAACTAAACTCTATTATAAGGTGGTTGTGAAATTATATACGGTAAGAACAAACTTCTACATTCTCAAGAATTGATATATCTGCCTATAGGCAGATAAGTTAATTACCTTTTCGAACTAATCATTTCCTGATCTAGTTTCACGGAGTCGGAAATATTCATTTTATTCGCAACTCTTGGAAAGTTGTCCAAAAGTAAGATATGAAGAATTGGCAATTGTTTCAAGTTATTTATTGAATAAATAGAATGACTATGGCGTAGTATAATTGAATTGCATATACAATTAACTATTCGTGTCTTCCATGGACAGACAGATGACTCTTGAAATTGTTTGAATATGTATGTATAATGTTTGTTGTCTAATATGATTGTATTATGATTCGATATCTATGAAAGAACAAATGAAATTGAAATGATTATATGAAATATCAATTATATTCAACAATGGAAAGTGGAATGTAATTACAAAAAAAAACGAATAAAATAATCAAGATACAAAATAAAAATACACACAGAGTAAAATCGGATTGAAAACTAAGAAGAATGCATTTATATATTTTTTCAATTTTTCAGTTCGTTTTTACTGTCATTTCAATTTTGTATTTTGATTATTTTATTCGTTATATTATATTTCCATTTCACGTTATATTGTTCATTATAATTGATATTTTAGCTATTCATTCTGATTTCATTTGGTCTTTCATAGATTTCGAATCATATTGGAAAATGGAAGTCCGAGCTAATAAAATGTATGCATGATGTTTCATTGAAATTGATGTTTTTGTGTTTGCCAATGAATGATCAGAATTAAAACACGTACATGTTGATATTTCTTATCTATCAAAAAATTGAAACGAAATGAATAGAAAAAAATATATGTTAATGAAAGTGTAACCGACAAGTTCTCTAAATCTTCATCTGCATTTCAATTTGAGCTCGATTTTTTGGAAGTTTACCTCCAATTTCTGATTGATCATGAAAAATTATTTAATTCCAGGGCAGTGAACTGGAACGAATTTCTCAGGCTTGAAACCATTTATGCCCATAATCCACGAAATGAAAAAATAATAACAGTATTCTGAAAATAAAATTCAGAACCATTATACAGAATTCAAAAAAACAGTTTTCTCTCCATTTTCATCGAAAATAATTCAATTTTTGAAGCGTTATCTAATAAATTTCTACAGAGTTATACAGACGCTTTTCAATAACCCCAACTTCTTCAAAGTAGTGTTCCATTCCTAGCTATAATAATTACTAAAGGAAATTTATGGCACTATATTGATGAATCGTCATTATTCAAGTTATCTCTTCTATTATGAAGCAGAATGTTACGGAAAGTTTTCGGTGTCATCTTGAACCTATGCACCATTCAATACCTTTAAGTATTATAATTTTGTTTTAAACTCCACTGCAATATTTTGTTTTTGATATCTAGATTCTCTCCTGGAGTTGCGCGATCTGTTTTGAATAGTTTAGTTCCATCCAGTATTTTTCAAATAATTTTTGGTTGGATTCCTGAACATATTTTATTCCATTTCGGTAGAATTCTTATTGCTGGAATTCATCTCATAAAATAATTGTCCTATAATGCAGTGGAAAATCTATTCGGGATTTCAGATTTTCCAGATTCAATAAATTTTTGAAAATTGAGCGTTGTTCCTTCGATAAGGAGGTATATTTTCATAATCATATATCAAATTATCTAAATGAACAATTCTTTCAGGCCAGTCTCATCTCACCTACACAGTAGATTTATTGACTGACCTATCAGAAAATAACTACTTCCCTAGCTAATACCACGAAGGGCGTTGGATTATATCCAACAGGTGTCAGTGCAGGATTCTTCACAGAAGTGATTCCTGCATATGCAGTTAGCGATGCAACTTCCTGAATCAATTTTTAATTATTGGAACACACTTGCAGACCGGTTTTGGGCTGTTTGGCTACTTGGCATTGCAGGAATTACTTGTGAAGAATCCTGCACTGACATCTGTCGGATATAATCCAACGCCCTTCGTGGTATTAGCAGGGGGAGTAGTTGTTTTCTGATAGGTGTCCTTCCATAAACCTACTGTGTAGGTGAGATGAGACTGGCCTGAACTAATTGTTCATTTAGAAAATTTGATTTGAAGCCAGTCTTCAAGTATGCCCACTTACTATAGGAACGAAAGTTTTTTTGTCATTATGCGAGGTCTTGGGCCATGTGGATATGCAGTTGGTTAGTACATCGACAGACAGACAGGGCGACGTTGTTGACGTTCGCTTCTGCCTAGTTCGAGGAATGATACTCTGGAAGAAATTCGATTTTTAATAATCGGAAATCATCGACTTTAGGTTGTTGACAGACACTACCTCGTACTAACGAGTGGCCAAACAGCCCGAAACCGGTCTGCAAGTGTGTTCCAATAATTGAAAATCGATTCTGGAAGTAGTATCGCCAACTGCATATGCAGGAATTACTTCTGTAAAGAATCCTGCACTGACACCTCTCGGATATAATTCAACGTCCTTCGTGGTATTAGCCAGGGGAGTAGTTGTTTTCTGATAGGTATCAGTCCATAAACATACTGTGTAGGTGAGATGACACTGGCCTGAACGAATTGTTCATTTAGATAATTCAGTCTTCAAGTATGCCCACTTACTATAGGAACGAAATATTCATATATGTTTACAGATATAATCATATTCTTTCTGCGTGAATCAGACTCTTCGAAATTATTCAATGAAAAAACATAGAAAACTAACCTGTAGTCTTTGTAACCTGTATATTCTTTGCAAGACTTTGCATTCCTGGTATCGAAAAAATTCAGGTTGTACCTGAAAGAAGCTTGGAGACTTTCTCACCTCACATTCTATGGTGTGTGGATAGTATACTAACTAAAATTTCAGAGAGTTCCACAGAAATTGTGAAAACACCAAAGTAATTCAGTAGCCTTTACTTCTTGCGTTGGTTAGGTAATCGGAAACATTCAACAGAGCTCTTGAAATATTTTTATATACTCATTGCATGAGACTAAACGATTTGTTGTGAAGAATTACGCGATAGTTTCAATTTTCTTTCAATAGTTCTGTAACTGTTCGAATATATTTATATTTTTTATTAATTTTTTTGAAGTTTTGATTCTCGGGGGTTTCACTCTGTGTTCTTTGTTATTTGTCCCCACAAGGATTATTTTCAATTTTCCTTATGAGGATAAAAAGCACAGAACACGGAGTGAAACCAGTTATATTTCAGATATGATGTTATTCTTTCATTTGAAATAAATATAAACTTTTTTCGTTTGATGACCTAATTCCCCTCAATATTGGAATCTCATAAATTTTTGAGCCAATTCCTCAATTCAACAACTTTTAATTGAATAGAACTGGAAATACTTGATGAAAATCTATATTTAGTAAAAATCATACAATAAACTGTATTATTGTGATAATGAGTTTCAACAACTTTTGATTTATGAATATGTTATATGGGTATGGAACAACGAATTGAGATACTAGAAAACAAAAGAGATACTTGTAAGTAGATGAAGTAGGATGAATAACAAATATTTTAATATAGTTTTTCTGTTGTTTTGTGCTCATTGTTCACATTAAACTCAATCGTCAAAACTCACATCAAAAAGCAGTATCCATCTGCACCAATCTCCATACGTATGCAACCAATGGATAATCACTGAATAAAAACAGACTAAACTAGCAATTGTCAAGTTTTTCACACTTCAATCGTATCCGTGATACCTTTACTCGCGAGATGGCCAGTGAAACTGAATTACAATGTTCGAAAAGAATTTACAGAACGCTTTCCCGTTAACCGGTGAATGGCAATGTAAAAATCTAGGTCGTCTCGTTCGTAGTTTGGCAGTACGGTGTGCCGCGAGGTTCTCCCTCTCAGCCTCTTTCTTCATTGTCGCACCCAATGGAATGTCTGCAGGTTATGTCACGATACTTTTAGGGAGTAATCGAGTACTTGTTGGCATTCTAAAGAGAAAGGTTTCGATCTTGTTTTTTTGTTGGAGACCGACGAACGGTATATAGGTAAATTGTAACTTGATAAATTGAGTTTTTGTCATCAATCTTTGGGTTACATCATTATGTTTGCAAACGTTGAGTTGCAGTGTTGTTATTTATTATATCAATATTTTGTTTTAGGTGAACTTCTATTGATATTCTTTTGTTCCATTTTTAATAACTACTTACTGAATAATTTTCTAGTTAGTTCCATTTCGATACTTTTGAGATAAGTTTCCCTTCATTAGGATTTGTGATTCATTTCATTAAGAAAATATATTATTCAGGAATCCTAATTGTTAGTACTCTGAAAGCGAGCATAGAGTTACTGGCAAAATGCAGACATTTGTGATTGGAATAAACTGAAGATCAGTTGAAGATCAGTTGAATGGTCAATGAAATTTTTTTGAATTGGAATTAAGATGGTTTCAGGAGAGATTGGTTTTTTTGGAATAAGTGCCTTGACTTCATTGCTACTCCTTCATCTTCGAAAGAAATGTGTAGAAATCTCCGAAAAAAAAAATCTACTTCGAAATGAACTTTACAAAAATATATAGCCAAAGCACAGAAGTTTTTTTCGGATGAAAATGGAAGAGATAGCCTTTTCAAAACTATTCTAGTATAAGTGAAATTTCGTAAATGCTTCTCTCTCAGTTTGTTTCTGAAAATAACTTTCGGGAATGACCTACACATTTTTACAAAGAGTTATTTCAATATCTTTATTTTTTTGTAATTAAACTACATTATTTTTTGAACATGGAGCTTTACTTTTTCGTAATTGAACTACATTATTTTTTCGTGATTGAACTAGATTATTTTTCGAACATGAAGGAGTAGAAAGTCGAAACGCTACTTTCCCAAAAGGTAGTCTCTCCTAAAACATCTTCCCTTTTCGTTTCGAACGAAATTTCTTAAGCTGGGATTGAATAAATGAAAAGTATGAATGTGTTCAGAACTGTCATTGTTTCAAGAGCAGAATTGTCACTTCCGGTGATATAAAGTCGTAATCTCATGCGAGAAATCCGTCTTTAGTTCAAAAAAGTGCTGAAGAGGAGTTGAAAACAAGTGTTTTCCACCCAATAATATACCTAATTTTTAGGAGTAAATACTAAGAACAGTGACAAATATGAATTTATAACGAATATTTGAATTTTACTTTATCCTTTCACATCATTCTATTGAAGAAGCCAGTACCTTTATTCATATTTGCAATATTTTTTTTTCTGTTCCAAATAGTTTGAATATTGATTGATTGGGAAAAAAATTCACGGTGATATGAATTGAACCCGAAAAGATGAAATACTATAAGATATAGCTTACAATATGGTATGATGTAGAACTATTTGAGATTCTGATTATTTTCATTTCGTTGTTAAATGACAAATATCTGAAAATCGCAATTTACTCGACACATTACAAATTTCTAGTGGGGGGATACTCGTTTTCACTTCCTGAGTTCATGTTTTAGTTCATGTTTTAGTTCATGTTTTAGTTCATGTTTTTATTCATGTTATTGCTACCTTGCTATTTGGCTTTCCATATACTGAGAATCTTGCTATTGAAAATTGTCAGGTCAACATGATAGGTGTATGCTGTTGATGTTTGATGTTGATAAGTGTGCAATTGTATCGGTTTTCTCATGACCTAAAATACCGATCATGAGATGGAACCCAAATCAGCATTATTTTTTTGTTCAATACTAGCAGGTCATGAATTTTTTGTTTAACAACTTTTCCGACGGGGTGAAACTACATAGAGTTTTTGTAGAAGTCTCAAGGAACTGAGCGAATATGAGATTATGATTCAACTTCAGCTATGTGAAGAATCTGCATTCCCATTCCTCGGTCAGTTTTTGACGCGTCCGTATATATGAATTTTGCAACGGTCTTTAATTGTCTTGAAGTTTTGGATGACGATGCTTTCATTCGTTTTGTATCTGGGGAGAAAATTTGACAGGTAATCGACTATGGTGGGTACTTGAACAATCCTTGGTGGTTGGGTAATTGAGTTAGTTGAATAAAGAAGTAGGAGATAATGAATTTGTAGTGAATTGAAGCCACGCCTAAATCTTTCATTAAATGTTGGTACTATTTTCCATTGGTTGGGAATAGTCTGAAACAGTTTCATTTTTGTATTTTCATAAGATGAATTATATTCCAATTTGACAACTGCAGTGGCATATGACAGGCTCAACTGTATTAATATTAACTCAGCTGTCTACTGGGGTTGATCAGCAAGTTTTCAAAGCTACGCGTATGGCAGAGTTATGTATTGAATTCAGTCGTTTCAAAGGAACTTCTGCTGAAAAAGCGTCCTTTTTGTCTATGCCTCCGAGAAACTCACTTGAAACCCGATGAGAAATATAGTCACAGAGGCTACAATATATTTTGGCATGATATCATGTCAGGAGCGAGAGCCCACGGAGGAGTTGCTTCGCTAGTCAGAGAATCAATAATGGTTGAAAATATTCCCCTACAGACTAATCTACAGGCTGTAGCGATATCGATAAAATCTTCCATTTCAGTAACTATTTGTAATGTTTATCTTCCGAACGATCAGTGGACCAAAGCTGATTTATCTAATATTTTCCAACAACTTCCCAGACCCCATTTGATAATAGGTGACTTCAATGCACATAGCAACATGTGGGGTTCGAAAGATACGGATCACCGTGGACGTATAATTGAAGGAATAATTGAAGAATCAGACCTCATACTACTCAATACAGGTGAAGGTACCTTCATCAATTCTCGCTCAAATTACCTGTCAGCGATAGATCTTACCATTTGCTCTCCTGAAATTGCACCCTATCTTCAATGGAAAGTTCTAGACAAATTTGCTGTGAAATATATACCAATTTCTGTGAATTGAGCCAACAGATTCACACCACAACATTAATT
>WOGR01010234.1:0-11004 GCA_015342045.1 Leptinotarsa lineolata
TATACCAAAAATAACACAGGACCCAAAATAGAACCCTGTGGAACACTTATGTTGATATCAGCTAGTGTAGAATTTGTAACCTTCAACTCGTTGCATTGTTCATTTTGTAGAAAGCTTGTAATCCATGTCAGTGCATTATCTTTCACACCATAATGGTATAACCTCTTTATCAAAATATCATGATCCACATAGTCGAATGCCCTGCTGATTGTAAATTCCCCTGTAAGGTAAAGTAATAGATAGGTAAATAGTTGTCATAAAAATACCAATTGTTAACATAGTGAAATGGTGGTAATGAAAATATTGTTAACATTTTGAAATGCCTCGTCTTAAGATCAATTTTTGAACAAGTTATTCAGAAGGTAAGAAAACTTATTTCCCATAATTTGATTTTTTTTGCGCAAGATTGGTTCTACATAACCTTCTGCGATATCGGCTGATTCCATCGTGTTGTTTTAGGGCTGAAATATCTCCAGTAGCGTTTACTAACAGAGTTGCTGAAGTTCTTCTGAAACTCTGTCCTGTGTAATGTTCGGGATTTTGAAGCTTAGATATTTTGCAACTTTTTTGTGGTAATTTGGCTCAAGTATTCTTGCCAACCATTTGCCAACTTTAGAACATACGAATAATCGTTTATGTTAAGTTTTAGGACATAGACAGATATATTTTTTGATGATTTGAACAAAACCTGTTGTAGCATTTACTACAGAAATTCTCATTGTCCGTTTTTGAATTGGAAATACCTATTTATTACTAGAAGATTGTATTTATCTTCGTTATCATCCATATTAATTGAGCTAGCTCCTCACATCGACATGCTCCAAAAATTCAAAAAAGGTTATCTATGAATATTTCTTACCTTCACAAAAAAAAACATAATCCGGGGCATCAATTGTGAATGTATTTATTTTATACTACTCTGGATCTGAAGAATGTAATAAAAATTGTCAAAATATTGTTGTATTTTATTTGCATGAACTGAGCAATGCCTGGATTTACTGAAACAACGTCAAAATCCTCAAAAAAATCATTTTGGCCAAGAACCAAGAGAGTAGTCACAAACCTACATAACCTTGTAAAAATTTCGAAAGGAAAGTGTCATAATCACCGCTCACCTAAATTAATGCATCAAATATCTACTTACCTTCGCAAAAATCGATCACAACCGCTGACACACAAAAAAACCAAATACAAATCAACAAAAATCCCGCGCACGAAACTAAAAAACTTCGATGTCTGCAAACCGCGTCAGTCGTGACAGCAAAACGAAGAAGAGCTTCTACAACCTCACTTCGGTAAGGATCAAAGCCAACTGAATTTTTGTTCGCTGTGCTCGAACTTGGAGGAATCCAGTCTAGAGAGGAGACGGCGAACGACTTTAAACAGCAGCAGAGGGCCAAATTGGACGAAATCGCGGAGTGCAGAATCGTCCGGTACCAGGTTACAGGGTGTAGATGATATGATTCGGAGACTTGCCTAAAAATAGTCTCTTCTGCTAGTGCCAGTTTTGAGAAAAATTCGAATAACTCCGCATTTGAATTCGAGCTTTTTGATCGATTTTCCATGAAAAATCCTGTAAAAACCAATATTCTCACATAATTTGAAAGCATTGTGGGAGATGAGATGAATATTTCAGGTAAGTCAATGAAAATCTAAATAATCAACAAATAAATAAAATATAGACTGGTAATATGCAAGGAACAATGTAAAATCATGAAAAATGAGATATGAAACTTTCTATGTTTTTTAAGACTTTTATTTGTAACTAATGTTACTGCAATTTCAGCCTATAGATAAGGACATTTTCAAACAATTACTATTATTTTTTTATTACCTGGTATCGAAGAAGATAATGTTTTTAACGTCGAACTTAATAGTTCAATAGATATTAGTGTGGAACTAATAACAGATATGGAAATATTAAAAGCTGGAAAAAAATTAAAGAACAAGATGACCTCAGGTCCAGATAAAATTCCTTCGTTTCCAGTGAAAGACTGTCTGAAAGTATTACTCCATCCTCTATAAATTCTTTTCAACCTTATTTTAAGGACGTCTATTTTTCCTGAAGTGTAGAAAACTACCAAAGTTTGTCCAATACACAAAGCTCAAGATCGAAATGAAATCAGTAATCACAGACCTATCTCAATCCTCAACAACTTTGTCAAACTTCTAGAAACAATCTTGTATAGCCGTATAGCCTCTCGACATATAATATCTGATCATCAACATGGTTTTATGAATTCTAGATCCACCATCACGAATCTAGCTGTTTTTAATCAATATTTATGCGAATCATTAGACCGTAGAGGGCAAGTCGACGTGGTGTAAACAGATTTCTCTAAAGCATTCGACAAGATCAGTCATAAGTTACTCATTCGTAAACTTTCTTGCATGGGCTTCAATAAAATTTACTGTCAACTTTTGGAATCTTATCTTAGCGGACGCCATCAATATGTATACTATCATGGCTTCTCTTCAAATATGTACTTAGCCAATAGCGGAGTCCCGCAAGGATCTAATCTTGGCCCCTTAATGTTTTTATTATTTATTAACGATCTGTGCAACTCGTTAACCTGTAATAGATTAATGTTTGCTATAAACAGTTCAGATGACTGCACCATTTTGTAAAAGCAGATTGATTTATTGCAGGATTGGTGTCTTAAGAACCGCCTCCATTTGAATATATCCAAATGCAAAATTGTAACATTCAGCCTAAAATTTAATACACAGCAATTTCTTTACCACATTGATAACATTATATTGGAGAGAACAGATAATATCCGAGATTTAGGAGTCTATTTTGATCATCATCTGACTTTCAATTCAAGTCAAGTTAAATAAAAGCTTTCAAAAATATAAATACATGGAACTGTTGAAATTTTATATTTTCGAGAATATGTTCGACACGATTCATCTGGTGTTAGACTAAAAATCAGTCGAATAATTCTTTTTTGGGAAACAAATATTCTACTTGAGTTGGTGGAGCATCCCCAGATGTTGATGTTATATGATATGTGGGAGTAGATTAGAGCATAATATACATTGATGAGTTAATTGGTATAAAACATCTTTTTTAATTGCAATATAGCATAATAACCTATGTTCACTTTTCTGCCTATGGCATCAATACTATTTTCCCAACTCATTTCACTATCTATATGAGTTCCAAGGAATTTCATAACTTCAGGAAGTTATTGAATGGCAAAATAGACTGTTCTGCATGACTATTAGAAATTGAAATATTAGTTCCAAGACAAGCATCAAGGCACAATGATACTTTTTCATGCAAAAGGACACAAACAAACTTAATGTTGAAGTCACCAATTAACTTATGTGTCATAATACAACCAAATAGCGCAATGAAACTATAGAGTAATAAGCCGAAAAGAGAAAAAAAATCAAAATTTGGAAAAATGAACTTCAATATATAGAGTACAAAATTTTTTATCGATCAGTATTTACCTTGACATAGTATTTAGAATGAATATTTATTGAGGTGCAGATCTACGAAAACACATGACATTAAAACGGACAAAACTTTTGTAACAACCAAATATTATTGGAAAAGTTCCACTTCAATCTCTTACTTCAATATTTCATCACTTTATTTAATTTATAATTCTAAAAAATAGCGTCAATCATATCGCCTATGAATAGTAAACTATCTATGCCGATTGTACCAGAGTATCTGAAATTATAGCAGAATATCTCCCACCAATTTTTCTCATTGTACTTTCATTAATTATGTTGAGTTTTGGAAACAACTCATCAAACCCAATTATATATCATTAGCCTTTTGAAGATTACATAAACAAAAACATCTCTCAATGCTTGGCGCCATTATATATTAAATATTTTGTTCGTATTTAAACGCTTCACTTATTCTGTGGGAATTCAGTGATATACGGATCTGCCAGACTAAACAAAGTGAAATAATCAAGTGATCGTTACTTGTTAATAATTAATTTCAAATATATTTTTGGGCGGCAGTGTTATCATTTTAATGAGACTGCAAAAATGATAATTAAGAATTACGAAAATTTTCATCATATGTTTCGTATCTGTGATGAAACCCTTATATATACAGTATAAAACAGTCAGTAGGCAATGGGTAACAAAAAGAAATTTGTTTTGAAGTTAGACACCTGAAATTTATATGCAGTTATGAACATTCTATACTATATATTTCAGAGAAAAGCAGACAAAATAACAATTTTATTGTTATCAAAAATTCCAAAGAACGTATATGAGATCTTACAACAAAAGAGAAGTTTAAATATTTTCTAATTCCTTCAGTCGAGATAATTTACGATTTTGAAAAAATATTTTTAGTTTTCTCAAACTGGAGAAACAGAGACCTGACAATACCTAGAGTTTGAAGATGCTGCGATCGTCTTCCCAGAGGCCCCAACATGATACTCCAGAGCGGACAACTACATGGAAACACTTGACGACCATCAATCCCATCCCAACGAACAGGATACTCGATTGGAGTGAATTTCAGCGCAATTGTCCACAATGCGAAAGGGAAATTCCCCGAATCGAAATAAAAAACGACCTTGAGGACACAACGACGCGACTCCAACAAGCGATCCAGCAATTCATGGATCGCAACGTGCGTGACTTCCCAGCCCTGCGTTTCAATCTACAGGAACAGAAAACACCCGAGGTAATGGAGTTCATCAGAAGACACCTGGAGAACTGCAAACCCTCCGAAACCGACAACAGACCACCCATCTGAAGAACTCAACTACGAAGACCAATCTGCATGAAAAATGCAAGGTGGCGAAGCTCGTCATCCTGAGAAAATTCGAGGACCAGACCAAAGAACTGAACATCCTACCGAAAGGAACAGTCAACAGAACTGCAAGTCCTAAGGTTTCATCCTTGGCCAAAGGATACAACACAGAAGCGATATACCCAAACTTCTCCAAGGCGTTCTACAGAGTCTGGCACGACGAACTCGTTGCCAAAATGGGTAGTAGGACAGGAACTCGCCACTAGGCGACACCCAGAAGCATAATTTCCACAAGGCGTACTTCTTTTACCTCACCTCTTCTCGGTATACATAGTAGATGTGCCCAAGCCAGAGAACAGCTTCAACAAGTTTGCTCCCTACGCGAACGACAGCATTGCTGGACAGATCCATAGTCACCAGCTAGTCACATGTTATCTGCAAAGACAAGCAGGAAGATAAAAGGAGTTGGCCAATCTCTGAAAGATCAGCAGTGACCTTGACAAGAGTCAAGCTATACTACTCACCTGAAGGATGGCGCATCCGGAAGGATACGTTGTTCTCAATGGACAAGAAATTCCTTGGACAAACAAAGCAAGATACCTGTGGATCAGTCTCGACAGGAGACTAACGTCTCGACTAGGAATAGTCATCTCCTGATGATGCTAACGTCGACAGAGAGTATTTTGTTCTGGTGTGGTAGAATTGTTTTGATAGATTGAGCCAAGACCAAATGATCTACGATAAATAAAAGAACGAGTTAGCAGACTTCTTGGTCTTTTTGGAAGGCGATTCATATAAATGGGAAATTACAATTTCCAATCGAAAGTGAGGAAAAAATCTCGCATTTCCAAACGCAGTACTTTACTTTCCGAAGAGAATTCGACGTGAGACCCTAATGGACAATTAACAAACCGTTTTTCACAAAACAAGAAATGCAAAGGACCTTTTCAGTTTTCCAATGAGTGCTTGGTTAACTAGATCTGAATCTAGCAACACCGGAATTTTTCAGTTCACAAGAAGTCGTAACTTGCTTTTTCCAGCGCAACTGGAACTCACAGACGACCCCTCGACCTAATAGGAAGCTAGCCATTGTTGCTGAGGCTTTCCTCAACGTATTGGCTGGCACCAAATGTTGAATATATCAGGGAGAACGCGCGCTTGGGTCGTTTACGATATCCTCTCCGAAGAAGCAGCACTGCATCGATGCTCAGCGGCAAAAACGTTCCGAGCCTTTGAGCGCAAGGATTGCTAGGCAAGTAACGTTTTTGTGTCTCCTAGTCAAAGAAGGGTAGGAAAACTTTGGGTCAGTCTCATGCGCCATCATGGTTTCGCATTGTACTCCTGCGGTTTTGTCTAGAAGGCTTTAAAAATAACTCTAAATCTGCTCCAAAAACATCGATGCCCGAGTGAGTGTTGAGCACATCAATAATAGATCATCCAGGAGTCTAGAAACTGGTTCTTGGTACTGGTCTCTTATGAGAAGCGATGTTAGGAATCAGAACCCACGTGCCTGGCTGGACAGTACTACAAGGTAAACTTTCAAATAAAAGTTTTTCTGAAATGGTTGAACGTCAATTTCTAAATTATAATCAATGAGTCCAATGTAAATCCGATCCACAGCTACAACGGATCTAGCATACCCCTGGTGTTGCTAGAGTCATTTGCTGAGCTCATATTCTCTCTGATGGTTTTTGATGATGTCGACTGCTGTTATTCAAGAAACGGACAAAAACTCACAGGCTAAGGCAAACAAGGTTTTAACATAGAAGAAACCTGCAGTTTGATAGTTTCGCTGTGAAAAGTTAGCGTTTTTTAGATGTATTCGGTAGCCGGTTGAGTCGGCGTGGCTGGTTTGCTCCACCCACTCAATCAACCGCTGTGCGAACCGGTGGTTCGCACAGCTCGCATAAGTTTCTTCATCGGAGAGTTGTCGTTTGTATAGGGGTTGAAGGCGACAACTGATTAACAGGAAAACAATTGTTTTGATATATGCGTCTTCCAGTAAAGTGGACTAAAATGTCACAATTCATGAAAACGTTATGAGGCGAGTTCGCAAATTACACTTACTCTTGAACATATCATTCAGAAAATTGAGTTTCAATTATTATTCGGTAATTATACGGTATTATGTTCTAAACACGCTAATGGCCCTATCGCTCGTTTTGCTATTTTTAGAAACAATTGATTTTGTTTTATGATTTGGAGTGGGTATTGATTGTGCATACTCAATGCACGCTGTATTCGTTTTCCACGTGCATGATTGTTTGTAAAACGAATGAAATCCTATGAAGTAGGTATAAGGTTTTTTCAAAAGTTTTGTCTGTTTAATGACTCTACTTTAAACTGTAATATATCTGTGAATACTTATTGAATTAAATCTAAATAAGCGCCATTTAAATCATTACATTCTTGCCAACGTAACACAAGTCAATTACTTCCGTCGGATTAAAAATAGTTGCTCGGGATTCGATGGCGTCGACGAATGCCGTTTTTACCTGGTCCTGATTGGCGAAGATTCTACCGGTGAGAAAGTTATCGAAGTGCTTCAAAATATGGTGGTCAGTTGGCGAGAGGTCTGGGAAGTATGGTTGGTGGGGCAAAACTTTGACGCTCAACTCGTTTCACTTTCAGACGATGAAACGTGATGACGTGCGGTGTCGAAGAGCAAGATCAGACCTTTTCTGATTACCAATGTCGGCTTCTGCTGATGCAATTTTCGGTGCATTTCGTCGATTTCCTCGAAATAGGACTCTGCTGTAATGGTTTGATGAAGATGGGAAGGCTAGGAATAAAACAATCAAAAAACTCATTAAAACCTTACTTCCCCCCCGAAACCGGCACTGCTAATATTTAAATGTACCTAGTCTATATGCGAAACAAAATGACTTCTTAAAAAACCTTGATGACGCAGAAGGAAAATTATAGAATTACGTCTCTTCGTGTGCCTCTTATTAGCGTGGGTCATAGAATGATTTATGGACTTTAAACAAAAAGATTTATTACAGTGATTACGTGGAGCATGCCCATCCGGGATGCAGCGGAGAGGCGTAAGGAATTGTTATTGCTACACTTCAATAATTTTATATAAGATGAGTTCATTTTCAAACGGTCAGTCCTGAATATTTCAGACACATTTATGATAACTACAAAGGGAAGTAGGCACAGAACAAAACAATGAAAATAAAAATTATTTTCAAAAGTCGATAAATAGTAAACTTCTTCTTCCAGTAGATTATTAATCCTAGTCACCATACTGTATATTTTGAATTCTGAAAGTCTTTATTCACATATTCACATTTTTTTACAATCACTACTCCCACGTTAACACCAGGTCCATACGGCCTCCAAGTGGCGTGAATGGGGTTATGTAATAACACTTTGGCAGTTCCATTTCAAAAATTTGTTGCACGTGTACTAGGTAATCGCATCAACGGCAGATAATACTACAAATAATATACATATATTCAAATGCATGTTCTGAGATAGCGAACATTCACGACATAAACTCATCAAAGATGAAACTCAAATAATTTCGAATGAAAAACTTTTATTGATTGGTTTTGTTTGGAGTTTGGGTTTTGGATAGTCTAGGTTTGGCTGTAGCCCCTAGTAGGTTTATACCTCTGCATTGTTGGGGTTAGGTCTTATTTTATGTAAATACAAATAATGAACAAATGCCGAGCACTTATTATTTGATCATGGTAACGGAGTCGGCGACATCTAGGTTCAATAATTCGAACGTCAAACTCAAGGAAAACCTTAATTATCATCATAAGAAACTGTAGTCACAAACATTGTTGAATTTTTCCTTCAAAGATCCATTATTTTTACATTTATCTATCGTAATATTCGTTTACACATATACAAAAGCTCTTCTAGTAAATATAAAAGGTATTGTTCGATGAGCCAGTGTTATAAGTCTTAGAAACTGTGTTCATGTACTTAACAACCAATCAGTAAATGTATGTATATGTAGTGAAAACTTTGATAAAGATGATGTTACTTCAACTACAAAATACAATGCTCCGTATATAATCCATGTACATGTATATTAACCATTATCCAAACTATAACATTCCAGAATTTTTTCTTGAAAAGTAGGAAAAAAACGAGCTAACCTTCAGATTTGAATGACTTAAAAGAACGAATAACGCTTGCGATTAGGTCGTTCACGCCTGATATGTTAAATAATGTTAGAAGACAGTTTTATTTGAGATAAGCATGTTGCCAAGACGTTTCGCGGTGAACATTTTGAACATCTACTTCGTTGGCATCCATAGTTCTTTTTCGTATTCTACATTTTATTACGTTTTGCATTATATTTTAGTTTTTGAATGTATTTTATCGAATTTCGGTAATCACATGTTTTATCTTGATTGTTGCAATAAACTCAAAAGCGATAAAATTTTGAATAGAGAATGAAGAGACCTTTTAAAGGATATATCAGAAACCTATGCTTTCCGTTTGAAAAATTGGGGATTGTACCTGTCATTCGACGGGATTTGAAGGTAGGGGTAGCATTTTTACGTTGAAGAATGTCAAATTATAATTTAAACTTGAACTGATTCGGGATTTTTTCAAAATATGTACATTAACCGAAATAATGAATGTATATATACTCAATAATATTCTACTGTGGCAATTTTCTTCATTTAGCACTGTAATCGTCAGATATTATCCATTATCGACGTCATCTGCTACCAACTAACTACCGTAATCAGTAAAGATTTCTATATTATACGAACTTCTGCTTGATTTTTCATGACCACCCACAAAAAAACACTGTTCTTAGAATCATTTTCACCACACAATATAATTTCAAATCAACAATACGCACTTCTTTGGAAATTCTTTCAAAAACTCCCCCCTCCCTATCGGAGGCAAAATTAAAAATCAAATATAAGCTTGCAGGGTTTATTGTTAACAAGAAAACTATGCAACGCCCTTTTGATAAACTTTTTACATCTTTGTTATTTACAAATATATCTTCAAGTACGTACACCAAGACATAGAGTTCGTCGAAAAAATCGATGAGTTTAGGCAGGCACCTTTTCTTCTCCAACATTGGAAGCTCCTGTTGCCGTTGATACTGTGTCGTCTGTATGAGAAGCACATACCAACGAGGGGAACTTCTTCTCCAATGCCTGTCTGTATTTTGGATGGCTGAAAAGAAATTGAATTGAGTTATTGTATTCGTATGGTTACGAAACTGTAGTAATTACAAATTTAGGTGGTATAAAAACATAGAAAGTTTCGATTCTCATTTTTCATGATGATATCCTATCACGTAGTAACGGCTACATCCATCGGTGTATTATTCTTACCTAATTCCATATACAATCGGGTTGTAAACGGCGTTAGCCTTTGCGAAAAGTGAGCACCAGATCGTGGCCAGCGGACTGATTTTCGAGTTTCCGAAAATTCCGGTGAAGTTTGTAACCAAGTAAGGAGTCCACGCCATGAACCAAAGAGTGATTGTCATCAAGGCGATCTTGGCTAATTTGCATTCTGCACTCGTCTGGGAAGCTTCTGATGATCTCAGAGAAGCTACGTTCATTTTCTTTGCCTGATCTCGCATAGATTTTTCGTGAGCAGCTACGGCCTATAAAATCAATTATTAGTTGAAGTATTTGTCATATATTACGTTAGACTTGTGTCTGTGTCCAACTTCGACAATAGCTGACTAAATAATTAAATAGTCTGTTATGAATACAATAGCTTTTGTAAAGACCGTGAAATCACTGTAAGACCAAAAATTTTTATTTGGTTACATAAAGTTAAGATACTATTCATCATTAAATATTATTCCACCAATGCACCATCAGTAGTATTCGGACAAATATTTTATAATTCATTTAGCAGTTTCCTACTTAATAAACCACGTTGATTATAAAAATTAGAAAATACAAGTATTTACAATAGAAGAAAATTTTCAATATTCAGTATAGTTCAAGTAAACGATATAGTGCAACCTACCGCCAAACAGATCCGCTTCAATAATATAGTTAGGGAGCTAACTGATTTCGTTATTCAATAATCATTTCTGATTACATAAAAATCACAATAACTATACAGGGTGTAATTGAATAAGTGTAAAACATTTAAGGAGGTGATTCCTCATCGAAAAAAAGATAGGATATACAAAGAAACTTCATTGGAGCATCCCTTTTTAAGATACAGCCCCTTAAAGGGGGTACATAAAATTTGTATAACAATTTTTTTCACAAGCACTGAAAAAGTTACAATATTGAAATTAACCTGACGTT
>WOGR01010235.1:0-11003 GCA_015342045.1 Leptinotarsa lineolata
GTGTTCTCTGATATTTGGGTATATTTCACTTATAAGTATTCTATGAATTTTATCTGATGTTATATTTTCTATTAGATAAACCGATACATGATTGTTCAACGCAATTTGTTTGATTATATTATTTTTAGTTCATCTTGGAAATTCTTTTCAGATAAAGGGATTGTGAAAGCTCTATGTATCACTGATCTAAAGACGGCTAATTTATGTGAGAGTGGACTGAAAGAGTCGAAGGGAATTGTACAGTCTGTGAAGGTGTTTTTTCGGTGGAAATTGAATTGAAAACTATTATTAACTCTTGAAATATTCAAATTAAAGAAAGTAAGCTCTTTGTTTTTTTTCGAATTCTACTGTCAATTTGATTTTGTTATGCAGACTATTAAGGAAGTTTAGAAATTGATTAATTTGTCTGTTTGAACCATCAAAGCCCATCAGTATTAATTCGCCGTTATCAGTTGTCAAAGTTTGGAAGTCCCTGTTGGAAGACCCTGCAGCTATGTTCAAAACTTCAATTTCAAATCCCCGCTTCAATAGACGTTCTATTATTATTTATTGGTAATATTAAAGTAAATAAAAATATAGAAAATAACGTATTGTTATTCACGCATTGGATAATATTAAATTATTTTGCAATAACTGTTTGATTGAGATTCAAATAAACTTCCTTTCCCAAAAAATTCTCAATTTCTTCGTATTTTTGAAAAATAAAATGAGTATGATGTAACCATGTACAGCTTGATGTCATACTAATTTCTGTAATGATATCAGTCATTAAAGAAAAATCAAAAAATAAAAATGAAGTTTGATCACGACGACAATTTGGTAACAACACATTTCCTGCTGGCTCAATATAGCAGTACTGTCAAAACAACTAAAAAATAAATTGAGAAGGAAATATTTTTAGAACAGTTTTTTGGGGAGAAAGATTTTTGATTTTCCAAGTTTTCATTCAATGATGGATAGTTGAAAAAAATAATTTGAAAACTTACCTTCTTCGTCGCTTCCAATCATGGAATATCGTTCGAATCCACTGAGATTCCTATGTGTCCCTAGACCAAAGTCGTCCTTGGTCCATTGCAGAATTCCACTCTTTCCTATGACCCTACATGGTAATGTCACCTTTGATCCTACAACTGCAGTTTGATCTTGAGGTTCCATGGCGAATTTTTGTTCTCGCAGTACCTCCGCGAGGCAGATGATGCAAAAAGTTGATATCCGAAGAAGCAGGAGGAGGAATTTATGGGATGAAGTCATTGCTGATTGTCTGATTTATACCTGAAACAATGTGAATGGGTTGATAAACTGTTGAAAAATTATAAAGAAATTTGACGAAACTCAAGATCAACCTGAATATTTGATTGGAAATGGAAAGTGATAAAACACAATTTGAGCACATATAAAAGCTGCCCTGTAGGTATCACCTATTTCTATAAACTTCTGAAGGAAAGACAAGGTATAGAAATCAATTGAGTAAACTTACTATTCCAATAAAGAATTCATCGCTGATAATTTATCAAGGTAACGATACTTTTTGTCACGTCAGTTCTTATGTTCTTCTACAGTGTATTTTCTTATAAACACATTGTATTGTGTAATTGTTATATCTTGAATAAATATATGACTCGTACATCCATCAGTGATGATTTGATTTCAGTACAGTGTATAATTAGTCTGACTTATTCTTTAAGCAATGTGATTGTCATTTGTCATCTGTTTAATGTCAGAATATGTTTTTTCTGATTTTAAGTTAACGTGGTTAACAAATATCTTCATAAGGAGTTGTTTGAAAATGACTGACAATTTTTCTGGATGAATTTCATTAATTCGGACTTCCATTGTCCAATATGATTCTACTATGATTCGAAATCTTTGAAGGAACAAATAAAATTAGAATGAAAAGCTAAAACACCAATTACATCAATAAAACGTGAAATGAAGATGCAATGAAACGAATAAAATAATCAAGATACAAAATGAAAATGACCACAAAGTAAAAAGAAATAAAAAATAATGAATCTAAAAATTAGCAAAAAAAAATGAAAAAAGCGCGTGTACTTTAGACCACACGACTGAAGATAAACTCCTTTAGCTCTATCTATATGTATGTATATATGTTTATATATGAATAATATACACATGTATACACATATATTAATTTTCTACAAATATTTAAATTAATTTTGGATTTTCATTGATAACATTTTTAAAAAGAATTTTGATTTTTATTTATTATTTTCATCTTTTCAATAATCAGATACATCAATAACTACTCTGGTTGATTGTAAGACCAAGATAGTAGGCTTATGGTATGAAAAATGAGATAGCTACATAAGTTTTCGAATGAAAATTAGAAAGATATCTAGAGAAAAGTGCATCGATTGTTGTTCCATGTCTTGTGGTAGGCTCATTTCGGTTATTATTCATTTGTAGTTCTAATTCATATTGGTAGAAAGTTCACCAAGAATGGTCCATATACAAAACGTAACTCTCTTTCTTCTCTAACGTATACCTCTCTCTCAACTTCCGTTCGCCTCGTCCGATCACACTTTTCAAAACGCTCTCGTCACGCATTCACCAGATTACTCCCCAAGTCAAGCGCGCATAAAGAAGTTTCACTTCAAAAATATTTCAAACCAAGTTACTTCACGACATTTCGATTGTTAGTATCCACAGTCGTCTTTGGGTGCTGACTGGACTATTCTTCCGAGAGATGATTATTTATAGGTCACTCGAGCGCTTTCACCTATCCCCTCATCTTCTCTCCGATTCACCGGTTTAGCGGGAGTTGACTATTTGGCGGGAGTTGCTCGCTTTCCGCTTGATTAAAGGTTTCCGTATGTTGCGTATATCTACGCTAGCTTGGCTGATTGCATCGTTGGACAACATATATGCAGCTTCCTTGAACTTACTCTTGAGTCATTGTTTCTCCCTGTGGGTGATCTCAGTTTGAAACAACTTTATTTTATGTGGATCAGTCCAAACATTCTCTGCTATTCCCGATTTGCTGGTTTCTCCTGGCTGTGTGATTTTCATGTGCTCGGCAATGCGCACTTTTAATGGCCTCTTAGTTTCACCGATATAGGATTTGCCACAAACACTTGATATAATTGATAATTCAGATATTCGTTTTAATTTTATTTGTTCTTTCATAGATTTCGAATCATATTAGACAATGAGAGTCCTAACTGATAATATTCATTTTCATAAGAACCTGCACATTTCACATAATTCACAGAAATACCTCCAATACCAAGTGTTCATTCTTCGAAGTTGAGTTTTGACGCTGGTTACATTTTTCAGAGGCGTTTTTAACAATAATTTCAGGTATTGAGATTGAAAAGAAACTACTTTTTGGAACATAAACCACTGTAAAGAAAGCTGAGCATCTGAATTTCACTTTTTCATTAGTTTATTTTATTTATAGGCGAATTTAATATATTGCTTTGTTGACGACATCATACTGGTCTCAACATTTCATTTGGATTTCAGGCCATCGGCTGAGGATGCACATATTCTCTGGCAGCAGGAGGTTGTATATTTTAATGAGGATCTAGAGGTGATTTCGAATTGGGGTGAAAGTAACCAGATTCAATTCAATGCCACGAAAACCCAGGCATCGGGTTTCTCCAAAAAGATTGATGTATCCGAACCGGAAATAATAATGTCATGACAGTCAATTCCGCTTTCTGCTTCTATACGTTTGTTGGGGATTAAAATGAACACCAGTATCTCTTGGCACAATCATGTAGCTGGAATTGCAAAGATTGCTTCTCAAAAGCTTGGAACACTACTCCGAGTCAGAAAACTGTACACACCTCAGTAACTTTTGATGCTTCATTAAGCTCAGATCAGACCTTCCTTGGAGTATGGAGCTCCGCCCCTAATCATACCATGAAGCTGCTGGATTCCATCCAGAAAAGAGACATCCATCTGATTGGAAGAGACACGATCAACACTTACAACTTTGACAGTCTGGAACAGCGAAGAAAGGTTGGAGATTTGTCTACTTTCTATAGATACTTTCACGTCAGGTGTTCAAGTGACTTGCCACATTTGATTCCACCAAGAGCGGTACATCAGAAATACGCGACATTGTTTTGAGGTACAACTCGACCTCAACTGTTTAAGAACTCTTTCATTTACAGAATTGTGTTTATGTGGAACAGGCTTCCTGATAACGTTTCTCCAAATGAATTTTATCTCCAGCCATTCAAATTCAACGTGAATCGCTACTTTTGCACAGGCACCGCTCTTAGAGCGCCTTAAGGAGTTTTCTGTAGTGTATATGTTTTATCCTTACAAGTGGAATCTTCATGGGTTTATATTACGCAGTAGCTTGCCGGGGTTAAGTTCTGCCATCCTCACACTTGAGCAGATTCTCTGTTGTCCCAGATATACCCTCCAGAAGGTTAAAAGCCTTTAAATATCAAAAAACACTAGACAACCCATTTTGTAGAACATCGCCAAATCTGAAAACTGTTCTTAATTTTTCAAAAGAATTCGTAAACAACGAATTCTTTGATGGATTTCAATGTGAAAAAAACAAAAGTTTATTGTTACTACTATACCCATTAGACTACTCAATCGAATGAATCACTCTTCAACCTTTTTCATTTCAACCTACATCCTGACAAGAATGAGAATCCCACTTTTCCACCAGTAGTATTTCAAAACGTCGCGTCGTCAGTTTTCCAGGGGATGTCACCCAATAATTGAAATTCAGGAGTCAATATATTCAGAATTGACAGTTTTAAGCTGCTCACGAGCAAGAAACCCCATCAACTATTCGGAAATCAAATTCAATGCACAAAAAAATAGAATTCGCAATTTATGAGTGCTTGACAGCTTATGCATGCGGCGTTTGCTGAAGTGTCATAGGCGTTCTTTGGAAGTTATGAAAGGTGGTTTTATTTTGAAAATGTTTACTATTGAAGGAATTGTTTCTTTGCTGAAATGAATAGAACAAAGAAAAAGATGGTGAAGCTTCAACATTCGCATGAAAATATTTGTATACTATATACGCTACCTATTATTTGTTGATTATTTGGAAATATCTGAATGATTTCCAAAACTGCAAGGAAGTAGAAATGAATGCATCTACAAATGAATCGAAAATAGTAATAGCATCACTCAGAATGTTACTATAACACTTCAAAGTGTTCTTCAGCCAATTCCATGTTCTTAGCTCCTTCAGATTTTTATGTTATTTTTATATCAGTTACTCCGGAAAATTCTTATTTTCCAACTGTTTCTGTCTCTTTGTTGCATTTCTCATAGCTAAGGCCTCCTTCACATGGCCCACTTTTTCAGGTGTTCTCTCAACAGACAGGGGTCAGATTATTCTGCAATTTTCTTCGCGAATAATCCCTTCATGTAGGTTTTCCTTTATGTCTTCCTGGGTATATTTATCCAGAACATTTCACTCTTCTCAGAGTCAGACCACTCATTTTGTGGTCTAGTTTTCATTGTCTGTAGTTCCTGAAGGTCCTATTACCCAGTATAAAGTCAATATTCGTATATTCTTGTCCATTAGTTCCCTCAATTCTAAACGACATTCCCAGACTAGTTTCGATGTTATTTTTGGGAACATAAGTATCCAAGTGCAGCTGGTTGTTTTGGGATATTCATTCTGCGGATAATAGGCAGAAAAATATGTTTCGTCAACTAGATGCCTGATTTTATTCATGAGTTTGGTATAAACATATCTCTGTGATGCTTAAATAACTCACTGCCAATCCCTGTACGCACGTCTATGTTACTTTTCTCCCATATTGACACCTGATTTACGAGCACCCTCATAATTCAGTTGCTCTCTTGATACAGACTAAATAAACTTGATGACACAGAACATATCATTCCAACCATGCAGACTTTATTAAAACAGATATTTGATGTCAGCCCGTAAGCGAATAGGGTGCGAACTCCTTTTTTATTTCCATCAACTTTTATATTTGTGACATGAGAAGAGAGAGTTCATATTTTTGACGAGATAAATTAATTCTCTTCCTCGTGTCACGGCTTCTCGTCTGTGAAGGTGGATTCGATTAGATTTTTCCATTACGAAAACCGTGTTTTCGACACGAAAGGTTCGGGAACAGTGCTGCCGAGACCAACATAAATCTATACAAACATGGAAAGAGTATGACCAACATTTTTAACTCGATTCGGGTGGATCTGGAATACGCAGAGAAAATAAAAGGAATTTTCTTGATGACCCATAACCTCAAACAAAATAGTTTATTTACTTAGGATAGATGTTTGTCTTTTATCGAGAATGCCGGATTGATTTTATTCGATCGAGATATTGTATACCAACGCAAATGTTGATTTTTGTAGGAGCTGAATGCATTGGGTAATAATGGAATCTTCAATATTACAAACAGTTTTTCTGGTTGAGTTTGAAGTCACTCGGAAATAAAAGACATAGTAATTTAATCAACAAAGAAATTGGAACGAATAGAGCACAGTGAGATTTTTGAAGGACCACTGATGTAATATTTATCAGATGACTCGAATGCTTCAAGTTAACTCGGCATCCATCCTGATAGTTGGCACGAATCCAAAATATTCTGACTACATATTTTAATGATACTCATTGATCAATTGGCTTTATTCATTGAGAGCTACACAATCATTCCAGCACTGCTCTAACATTTCAATACCACTTTTCTATAACGACTTCTCTTGTCTCAAAATAGCCCTCGGTTTCAGCAATAACCTCTTTATTCGAGCGAAATGTTTTAGAATTCCTTGAATTCCTTTTTTCTTCTTAGGAAATACGTAATCTCCTAGTTTGAACTTTATATGACCGTGATTTTTCTGTTCAGGTAAGGTTCCAGAGCTATACATTCTGACGTGTATAACTATAACACATGGGCTGGAAAGTCTCGGGCCCGTGAAAGAAAACGTATTTTTTATCAAAATTGGCTTTATTCATCAGCGTAAATTCCA
The DNA here is from genome assembly GCA_015342045.1 of Leptinotarsa lineolata. Classification (NCBI taxonomy): domain Eukaryota; kingdom Metazoa; phylum Arthropoda; class Insecta; order Coleoptera; family Chrysomelidae; genus Leptinotarsa; species Leptinotarsa lineolata. The sequence continues at coordinate 6,949 of WOGR01010235.1, forward strand.
TCAAGAGCCACACAATCATTCCATCAGCGCCGCTCCAATATTTCAATACCACTTTCGTAGAACGATTTATCTTTTGCCTCAAAATAGGCCCCATTCGAGCGAAATTTCTTACTGGTGAGCATTTTTTTCAGGTCTGCGAACAGCCAGTAGTTGCTGGGAGTCAAATCTGGAGAATACAGAGGATGTGGGAGCAATTCGAAGTTCAATTCATGTAGTTCTGCCTTTGTTTTGATTAACTTGTGACACTGTGCGTTGTCTTGATGAAACATTTTTTTCTTTGCCGTATGCCGTCGTTTCTTTGCAATTTCAGCCTTCTAATACTCTAATAACGCTAAATAATATTCATTGTTGATGGTATTTCTCTTCCCAAGATAGTCTATGAATATTACACCACGCACATCTTAAAATGCCGAGGCCATAACATTTCCAGCCAATTTTTGTTATTTCGTGCGTTTTGGAAGAGGTTCACCAGTTGCTCTCCACTCAGATGACGATCGTTTTGAAATCTTATGTTTATCTGTTACCTGTAAATAATATAAATAATCATCTAACAAACTATTCACCAAGTTTAGAATTGAAGAATAATTATATACAGGTAGTGATTCATGTCAACTATAGTGACCAATCGTGTTCCATATTCTACAAAAAGGTATTGAAACATCACCTAACCTTAATTGACTGAAGGCTGAGAAGTGACACAATAAATTGGAAGGGGCATATTTTTAGGATAGATTGATTTTCGGTGAAGAAAAATTTTGGCTTTCCACTTCTCCATCTTCATACAAAATTTTGGTCTTCCAAAGGAAGAGAGAAATCAATAAATTCCAAAATGAACTCTTCAAAAAGATGTGTATATGATGCAAAGAAGTAACTTTCAGAAACAAACTGGAAGAAAAATCCCTTTCGAAACTACTACTCTCATAAAAACACGGAAGAAAAAATACTTTTGAAGAAACTACTATTATATGAACAATTTCTCCTATTCAGTTTGTACTCCTAATATTTGTAAAAGAATTGAATCACATAGGATTGCTGCACAGTATAGTATGTGAAAGAGGTAAAACTTCACTTACATGGAACACTGTCAGCCTCAATGATGAAAATTCGATGTTTGGGAATAAGGCACTTCCCTTATTGCCTCTTCAGCAACAATATGGATAACATTACAAGATGGACCACTTAATTCATTCATAAAATCTGTCAATTATGTCTACCCATGTCATCGATGACATGTAACGACATTCATTCGCTCATTTGATTCAATCCCAGCCATAGGAATCTTGTTTATTTCAAGGCTTTATAGCTGGAAGTGTTCATTTTCTATCTATGTAAAGTTCTCCATTTCTGTTTACTATTTTTCAAGATTTCGGAAGGCGAACTCACATATAATAGATGAGAAAACACTATTTTCTCTGACAATGTCATTCACCGAGATAATATATTCCTAACAAAACTGAAAAACATGATCGTCCCAAATCCACCACGCCATTGCCTTTCTGAAAACATACCTTCAGAAAGTAAAGCAGATGGGTTCTTGCTATCCAGACTTCATCACAGGAATATTCATATCTCTAAAAAAAAATGAAAATCTCATGATATGTGACAAATGTAATAACTAACCAACACGAAGCAATCTACTGGTTATTAAAACTATTTCTCAAACCTCCCCAGTGAATTTGAAACACAATTCATACCCACCAGCAGCCATTAGCGAGTGGAACAGCAACATTCGTCAGAGTCAACACAATCCTCTTGAGCGGTTGCCGATATTGGAAGAGGTATACTCACCACCTTTAGGAAGTTGTGCATATTTCATCAAGCTCCAGGACAGATATCTCGATTAGAACCGCAGGAATGTAGACAGTGTTTGTTAAACAGGCTGCAGGAATTCGATTGTCCTGAACTGATTAATTAATCAGAGGTGGCCGGTGAAGCATTAGCAGCGGTGGAATTTTGGAATAATCAAATATTCCATCGGTTCCGAGGGTTACGTTGCTTCTTTTGGCGGAGACAGATTAATGCAGGCAGGGGAGAAGGAAATGAATGAGTGGAAATGAGCAGGCACCTAGACATTTCGTCGGTGCACTCTATCTCACATTCGCTGGCTTCAAGAAATGCTCGGAATAATAGTAATTAGCTTTGTGGAAACTTCGCCATTTTTCTTTTATTGCATATTTTTTTGTAACGCCGGGAAGGAGTATTCTTGAAATATTTTAGCTTGAAACTCAGTTGAATTTGGTAATCGTAGTGGGTGGAGAGAAGAGAACAATGGAGTTTGAATTGAAATCATTAGTGATAACGGGGACTTTTAGGGGTATTTTATCCATTGACTTTTGATAAACTTTTACCTTCACCAAATTTTCTTGATGAGCATGATAAATGAGAAATTAAACACTTGTATTTGTAACTAACGTTACTGCAGCTTCGTCTTATATAGACATATACCTACGATATTCTCGCCTGTTTCAGAGGTACTACACGACAGCTGAACAAATTTATGACATTTATAAATAATCTCAATAGAAACATACAGTTCACACTCGAAACAGAGATAGAGAAACAAATTAATTTCTTGGATCTGGCAACACATATAATCATACTGAATTTGAGTTCAATGTATATAGAATCGAAATGTCGTGGAGTAACTTGGCTTGAAATCTTTCAACTTTTATTTTATTTTATTTGTTCAATTTTGAATTTTTTGTTAAATTTTTATTTTATTGTAATTTCATTTCAGGGTTTATTTGCTTCATATAATTGTTATTTTCAGCTATTCATTTTAATTTTCAAATTTATTTGTTTTTTCCGGGATTTCAAATCATATTATATCATATTAGACAATAGAAGTCCGAACTAACGAAACTTAACAGTATAATAAACTATCTTTTTCATTCATTGATGATTTCTGTTTTTACGAGACTAGTGTTTCTCTGTCTCTGAATCCAAACGAACAAAGGCAATCACTTACACAGCTTCTTCCAAGAGTGGTTTAAAGGCGCAAGCATGGAAATATAGCAAGAAAATAAATAAGCCGAAATTGAATACTCAGTTCTTTCTCCTGCAAACGGTATACATTTTAAGTGTAATACAGATAATCCTTCGCGAGCTTAAAGTCTTTCAACTTTACGTATTAAAAATAAACGCCAACTCCTAGTTGCGACCGGATATGGGGCCCAGGAAGGGGAAGGGGACTAAAAGACGGAACGGAAACCATGTCCGGAACCATATCTTTGGCAAACAAACGTTAAAAGCGAACGTGTGTCGCTGATTGCTCAGATTACTGCTAATTGTTTACCGACAGACTTACCGGTATATACTGTTACGTTGTGCTGACGATGACAACATAAGGGAGTAACTTAAACGATTTCTTGAAAGAGTTTCTTTATCGGAAATGAAAGCCGTTCAATTTTTAACTGTTGGCAAAACAAACCATGTACTCAGAAAAGACCTTTCACGATGAAATCGTTCGCGATAAACTCAAAAACTACCGAATGGATTTTCATACGGTTTTCACCAATGGACGAAGTGATTCAGGAGGAAGTTTTATATGTATAACTATTTGATGTTTTGTGCAAATTGGTTGAGATGTGACGATGTTATTCATGAGAAGTTGAGGCGATAGTGCTGTTCTGCGAGCTATCATCGGAAAAGCTGCCTAATTCCTTTGAAATATGACAAAACAATTTACTTCATATTCTGGGGATAGATCTGTTTACCATACTAATTTTAATGTTCAATGTGATTGAATATTACTTAACAAATAAATTCTATAAATGCACTTTACACCAACTGTCGCGCGAGAAAATAATAAACTCATGCGGCCTGACAAACAGATGTGACGTCGTATTTTTTGGGAAAGAAAGTTTTTGGCTTCCATCTTGATACAAAAAATGTGGGAATCTTCCAAAGAAAGGAAGGAAGCAATCATTTTTTGAAAAAATGAAATACCACTAAATAAAGATGTGTAGATCATTCAAAGAAGTAACTTACAGACACAAAATAGAAGAAAAAGGTCTTCTGAAACAGCTACTTCCATATAGACATTGAATTACACG